>JANBPO010003560.1:0-28502 GCA_024336825.1 Amorphophallus titanum | reverse complement strand
AGAGAACCATGCCCTACACACAGGGCGACACTAGCCCGTCTGTCGAAAGGGCAACGATGATGCTGTCGATAACTCAACCTTCACCTGCATAGGTTCCGCTACTCAAGTGTACACAACAAGATCAGATGCATCCACTGACATCTTATACTATGCCAAGGTCTCATATGTGCATACACTACCCACCCCCAGTCTCGAGAGGAGCAAAAGAGGCACGTACACACACACCACACCCTCAGACTAGCTAGGATCCGTACCTCTGCGTCTGTCAGTATAGCCGTATCCAGCTACCTAACACAGGCTATGCACCATTGCGTCCGTCAGTAATGTCCCAACCAAGGTACATATGCTCAGGCAGTCTTACCTCTGCACAAGAAGCATCATACACACGAGGCGGTCTCGCCCGGTCCAACCACGATCGGCCACTCCACGGTCTCATAGAATCCCACCGAACTCTATCATATGCGGTCTCGTGGGAATCTACCATAAAACTACATCATCTGCGGTCTCATAGAAATCTTGAGAAAGGCCTACACATGCACGCGAACCATCGTAAACTATGGTATGAAACCACTAGGTGCAAGGAAAACTACCCATGATCGGGTGCCATAATCTAGTGAGTATCAGCCCACTAAACTCACACAAGGATTACTCACCGTGATCATGGAACTCACATGGATATGACCCTCCGTGGTCATAAGACTCATGCAGAGTATAACCCACCACTGGCACGCAAGCCACGTGGAAACTAAACTATGGACATACGGCTAAACCCACCGTAATGAATCCAAAAATCTTGTATTACGTGAATCCATTCTTGGGTGACCATTGCTTGTCCAAGGCCGAAATGGCCCAATTTCCACATGTTTATGTGAATAGAATGTAAATTTTCACGTTCCATAGTGAAAACCAACATATGGGACTCAAACGGGCTGAAAAGCCCTCACTCTGGTCGACCTAGGCCACAAGTCGGTCGACCTGGTAAATGAGGGTCTGTCGACATGCTAGGGAATGGTCTGTCGATCAACTAAGAATGCGGTTGGGGGTCGACTGTGTTAAGTGATCGCGGTCAGCCTAAGGACTACCATCAGCCCTAGTCATGGTCGGTCGTGTGACCGCATCCACGACCACCTTACCATGGCTTCTCAGATGAACGCGGTGTCTGTTCACGCCGCATTCATTATCCAGAAGTTGAACGCAGTTCGAAAGAAGACCGCATTCTTGTTCCGTCCCGAGCTTTCACGAACCAGTGCGAAATCACCCGTTTCGCACCCCGTTAGTCTCGAACGAAGGGGAAAACATACAAACACGCCTCATATGCCTTCTACACAATGGAAGGACTCAAAAATACTAATAAAATACCAAAGAAAAGGGTGATTCCTTTGATTGTGCTAACATGCATCCATGCTACACATATAACATATTCGGTGTCATCTGGGCCTCAAATTGTGGGAAAAAATTGACTAAATCAATGGGAATCACGCCCCGACATTTCGTTAGCTTGAAATCAAGCATTTAAATCAAAAATTGCCACCCAAATCGGCGGATTTGTCTTACATCTCGAAACATGTAATTTAGCCCAGAGGTGAGATGAACTAACTCGGGTAAGTCACCCGTCCCTAATTAACCTAACCTGCTATCAAAATGACCCGAGACTTTTCATCAGTTTCAACAACTCAAAGCACGCTTTGCCCCAAAGAGAAAGTTCCTGCCAGATCCATTCTGCCTCCGAGAACAACTGCTAAAGGTCAGTCAGACGAAACTAAACTAACACGTCACGGCGAGTACCCACCTCACACAATACGACCAAAGTTGACAGAAAATAGTGAGCCACATTCGCATGTTTACCCAGGAGATATACCGCGTTTTGGATAACTATTGAGACCGTAGCCGCGACCGATAGCGTTGTTACAGATAGCTAATTATCAAAATCATATTTGACATATGCAAATGCTTTCTCCAACACAACTTGACTACTTTGATCCACAAACAGCTTCGATTCAGATGTATTACTTTGTCAACGACGGCTGTATTTCGTCAGGCTTGAATGTCTTGAATCAGAGGGCTATCTTTTCTAGTCCCATTTTCGCTATCAGACGATGGCAATCACATCGCAGAGACTGGCTCTAGAAACTCACAATCAAAGTTGGTATGTTCCAAAAGTGGGCCTAACTTCACCAGCTTGGGAATCACAACGCTGTCCCTAACTGCACACACCACCGGGTTATCCCACTGAAGAAGGGCGCCCACGAGGTTTGCACGTATCGTCATTGGGAACACACGACCCCACCTCTCTCTGCTATAATCATTAAATGCTTCGTCTACATCTCCCCGTCCACCGGTGATAGCAGAGGCAAGCTTTCTAGCCAGAACAACAGAGTCCTCCAGTGCACAGCACCCCCCTTGCCCAAGATTTGGAGTCATTGGGTGCCATGCATCACCAACCACAACTGCACCACCAGCTGATGCTGGTGGAGTAATAAGAGGCCAGAGCCACCGGTCCACCAACGGGGTCTTACTGATGCTGCTTTCTGGAGTCCTTGTGATGACATCTACAAGCTCTGAAGGCCAAGTTTTCACCAATTCCTGAGCTTCTTCCTTTAGGGCAGATGGGTTATTGGCTCTGGGACCTGTTGAATTAAATTTGTTTGTTAGTTTGACGCTAACCTAGGGTACAAAAACTTAAGATGGTAGAAGAAAATGTGTGATGCTTTCATCTCGTAGTAAAACTTAAACGATATGTAGGCAATTTCACAAAAAAGCAATACAATTTCTCTCCAAGTAAGCTGATTAGAGTCCAGTTCAAATTATCTGCAATTTCTACCAAATCAAGAAGAGCAAAATAGAGATGAGGGAAACTTTTGTTTTTACCTAGTTTGCTACTCCTTTGCAATTAGTAGTCAATCAACAAAATAGAAGAATGAGCTTTTTTCAAGTATATAACTGAGGGAGTGGTTCAATTACACCAGTATGCAAGAAGAAACTAACAAAAAAATGATTAAGATAATAAAGCAGTCACCAGAAATTTCTCAGTGATTTGTGATCGAGAGTGTGTATCATTTGTATTCATTTTCCTAATCAGCCGATCACTACAAAGGGAAATTAGTTTAAGGAAATCTGTGTCCAACGGATGACTGATCACCCGCTCTTTGAAAATGATTGGCCTGTGGAGGCGTTGTAGTCGGGGTACTGGGATTGGAAGCTGGGACTGGAGCTGGGTGGCTAGCTTGCAAAGGCATTGTAGCCGGGGTACTGGGATTGGAAACTGGAACTAGAGCTGGGCGGCTGGCCTATGGAGGAATTGTAGCCGGGGTACTGGGACTGAAAGCTGAGACTGGAGCTGGGCGGCTGGCCTATGGAGGCGTTGTAGCCGAGGTACTGGGACTGGAAGCTGGGACTGGGGCTGGGCAGTTGGCCTTTGAAGGCGTTGTAGCCGGGGTGCTGGGACTGGACACTGGAACTAGAGCTGGGTGGCTGGTTCATGAAGGCGTTGTAACTGGAATGCTGGGACTGGAACTGGGCGGCTGACTACTGACGTGCAATAGCCGAAAGGCTAGAGCTGGTCAGTTGACCGTTGAGGTGTGGTAGCCGATCACTGGAGCTGGCATTGGCGATGGCCGGCCCTCGGGGGCGTAGTGGCCACCATTGTTGTGGAGTGATGCTGAGGTCGTCGTTGGCGGGATGTCGCGGTCGACGGCTTTCATCAGTGAGGAGTAGAGAGGGAGAGAGTTTTTTTTGTTCTCTTTACCAGCTCTACTGCTCTTGTGGGTTTTCGCTAGGGTTATCCCCCTTTTACTTTTTCCAGTGCGTCCTTTCAGATTTTCACACCGAGAGGTTACCTGATTTTACCTGAGGTGCCCTTGTGGGTTTTCACCTTAGCTGGGTTAACCACAATTTTTGCCCTCAGTAATCCCGTGGAAAGAGTTAATTGAGACCGCCGGGGTATCTCGATTTTTAACCCCATTTTTCTCTTTCTTTTTTTCTTGACATGGGAACCTTGTGGCTGTCGTCCATAGCGTGCTGCTATCAGGGGATGTAACTTGGAGTTTTTGTTGCTGATGGCTTGCAGCCGTTGTAGCCATAATCATGACTCTGACTGGTTGCTGGGTAACATGGAATGCGACTGGTGGTCTGGGAACTGGTGAGCCTTGGTGGCATAGTGCTGGAGTCATGACCGGGTTATGGTCACTCGACCATGATAGGCTGGTGATTGGAAATGATGGGTTGACGGTTTCTCATTATAGATGCATCCAAGGTTGGTGTGGTGCAGAGGCCAACCGAGGTGGCGTGTAGGCTGAGGTTTGCTGGAATGAATGATTAGAATGGTGGATCAGTTACCAATGTATGCGGGCTAACCACGATGATGCGTGGTCGGAGAAGGTATGAACCAACCGGAGATGTGTGTGACTAACGGGGAAGTGTAAGATTAACAAGCTGGAAGGGTGTACTGGCCGGGGACTGGTACAGGTCCATCATGGATGCGTGGTCCAGGGGGCCGGGGTAGGCCGAACGTGATAGTATGCGGTCGGTAGGGACGTGCAAAATTCACAGGCTAGAGCAGGGTATTGGCCGAGATCTGGCATGGGCCAACTAGAAATGTATATGGTTACTGGAAAGTGGGTGACTGGTATTCCCCAGATAGAGGAGAAGAGGGTTTTTTGTTCTCTTTACTAGCTCTGCCGCCCTTTCGGGTTTTCGCCAGAGTGTGCCCCCTTTTACTTTTTTCGATACGTCCTTTCTCCCCCTCCCTCACCTTGGTTCACCCCCTCCAAAGCCCCCTCACAGCTAGGGGTTTCTCGCACACCCATCCACCCTCTTACCCCTCCCATCTACCCACATTTCCCATTATTTATCACCACCCTGCTCATGCCAGTTTGCTGGAAGCAGTAAAGATCCAGGTTGACGAGACTTCCATGATGTTATCGTGAACCTCCTGGGGGCATATCCTATACCAGAGAAAGCTCGTCCAAGTAGCTTTATAGGTGAGGTGGTCCCGCCTCCATCCGATGTCCGTGCTGTTCGGAGGAGTAGTTCTCACCAGACTGCGCATCCTGACCTCGGTAGATAACCTAAGGCAGAGTGTAGAAATTCCCACGACCATCTCTCTTTGATTCCTAGAGTGGATCTTAGGTGAAGTGAGATCCCACCAGTTCTCTTTCAGTTCCAAGAAGAAGGAGGTCATTCAGGCTTCGAAGCACCACGTTCTAGCAATTCTCCCCGACTGGTGCAGATCGACTTTAGTGGTACCAGGTCGGATCCCCTATCACCTTTCTATTTCCGTCGTTCTACTCTGACCTCTTTTCGGAGCCCTGTTGGTTTCTGTACGAAGAAGGCTTTCCCACGATCATGTCGACACCAACCCCGCCCTCATCAGAGTTTGGAATACCCCAGGGCGCCCTTTTTCTCAGACAACTTTGATTCTGGACAGACAGTGCTGCATAGGATTAGTCAGACATGCAGAAGCTCCCACGACCAGCCCTCTGCAATTCTTGGAGCGACCCTTGGTTGAGAAGAGCCCCCACTAGTCCTCTACCAGTTCCAAGAAGGAGGAGAGCTTTTGAGCACTAGAGCACCACATTCTGGCCTTCCCCGTGGGTGTGTGCAGGTAGTCTCTCCAGAACCAGGTTGGACCCTATCCTACTATTTGATTTGCCATCTTCTACTCCGACCTCTTCTGGGTTGCCCATCAATTCCTGCTTGAATAGGACTTCTCCACGTTCGCATCGACACCAGCCTCACCTTCATCGGATCCCAGGAGAGCTCGTGGTAGTAGTTTTCTTAGGCTCTTGCGATTCTACGTCAGACAGGGCCAAATTGGACCTGCCCTGATCCCATGCCCGCCACGACCATAGTCAGACTCTGATCGATCCACAACCCGTCTGGCACATCCCTCGACCATTCCCAGATGCTTCTGCATCAGTCCTGCCTTCATCAGCAATCGGAGGTGATCATGTGGACTCCAGAACTGGCTCAATGTCCCTGTAGAATCGACAACGGGACAGAATTCAATCCCTGGGTGATCGGTCTTCACCATCCAATTCCCCACTCCCTCGCCTGGCCGGCTGACCGCCCCTCCCTGTGTGGAGGTAATTTTGATTGTAATACTTTAACCCCCACCCCTTGTCCATTCCTCCTGCGTGACGTGTAGTTGTGTACCCTTGCCATTTTCAGGTCGAAGCTATAACATCGCGGCGTGCTGGTGCGTACCCACGCCTCCCCGCTCACCTTCGTCTCCGGATGGGATCGATGTCTTCACGCCGATCAGGTGAGCACTTGGTCACCCCTCTTTGCTGGTTTAACTTTTCTTAGCTTAGTAAAGAGTCAAAGATTTTGTGCAGTTTGAGGCTGAAAAAGTAGGCTTGCGTGGTGGCCGACTGCAGAGCTCACGTCTTTTCATTCTTCCATGCTTTGAATGATTTGCCATTTTTACGTATTCCCACAAGGGTTTGTGGGGGAGGTAGCGTGACTACTTTTTAGCGAAGTACGTCTGCCTCTTGTGTCTTTTCAAGGGGAGGTTCAATTAAGGAAAGGGTCTCCCCCTCCAGCCTATAAAAGGTCCCGAAGGGTGCCTCCTCCTCTTCACCCCACTTAAGACTTCCCTTGCACTCTTTGGCTTCCTCCTTCTGTTCTCGCAAAGCGGTTATCTAATGTGATCGTCTTCAGGTGAAGCATGGAGGACGATTCTGAAGATGAAGATGCTGGCAGTTGTTGGGACGTTCCTGCTACTCTGGCGTAGAAGAATGGTCGACAAGGGGTGGGAGGCGTACAAGAAGGGATGACACATAGCGATGGGCTCCCTTCCGGCCTCTGGAGTGCTACCCCTTCAGGGGAAGGGGGTGGGAAGAAGTCATTGCTTCTTCCTTCTTTCACCCTCGCTCCTCCTCTCCCATTCCCCTTAAGGCGGTGGTTCTTCTTTCTCTCACCTTCTCTTTTCTCCTGATACCATCTCTACTGAGCGTCCCGAGTAGACAACGTCAATCGTCCCGTTATCCGAGCCAATTTCCACACGGGGTAGAGTCAGTGGCTCGGCTTGGGGGCTACCGACCTCAGTCGCTTCGAGCGATCGGTTCGCATTGTACCAATTTTTTTTCTTGGTTATTGTACTGGCTATGGCCTATTTGATGTGCAAAAATGTGTGATGCAATAAAAGGAGAGGTATTATCGTAAGTTGTTTCTTACATGAATGGGAAGAAGCTCAAAAATAGAATTTTTACAACGTTGTCACGTTCCAGGTCTGAGGGACGGGTGCTCCTTCCATGGTAGATAACCAGTGCGCTCCTTTTCCGAGCATCTCGACCACTCGGTAGGGGCCTTCCTAGGTAGGGGCCAGCTTCCCCACCACCTCCAGTGGTTGAGAGGCTTTGACTTTTCTTAGGATGAAATCTCTCGATTGAAACTGTCTATCTCAGACTTTGGTGTTGTAATAGCGACTCATGCGCCACTGGTATTCCGTAGCACCGATCCTTCCAACCTCGCGTGTTTCTTCCATTAGGTCCAAGTTCTCTGACAGCTTCTGCTCCTTTAGCTCAGGGGAGAAGCTGATAACTCAGAGGGACAGGTTGCTGATCTCTAGGGGAATCACGGCCTATGTACGATACACTAGTTGGAATGGAGATTCACCAGTAGCAGTCCTAGGAGTAGTTCGGTACGACCATAGTATGCTAGGTAGTTCCTCGAGCCAGTTACCCTTCGCCTTCCCGAGCCTGGTCTTGATGCCTTTGAGGATAGTTTTGTTGGCATTTTCAACTAGCCCGTTAGCCTGGGGGTGGGCTACCGAAGTGAAGTGGTTGCGAATATGGAGGTTGGCACACTTATTCTTAAAATAAGTGGAATCGAATTGCCGATCGTTATCACTTACAATCACTCGGGGGATGCCAAAATGACAAATGATCGACTTCCAAATGAAACTCCAAACTACTGTCTCAATTACTCTGGCGATGGCTTCTGCCTCGATCCATTTGGAGAAATAGTCGACGGCATTGATGACGAACTTCTTATGAGCTTGCACCATGGGTAAAGGGCCCAGGATGTCGATTCCCCACCGAGCGAATGGATAAGGCTCGATTAGGGTCACGAGTTCTGAGACTTGCTGGTGTACCAGGTGGTCGAGCCACTGGCATCGATCACATCTCCAAACATAAGTTGAGCAATCGTGCTGGAGAGTAGGCCACTGGTAGCCTTGTCATAGTAGGATCCTCGCGATAGATCTGCCCCCATGGTGTGAGCCGTAGATGCCATCGTGGACGTCTTCAATCGCTCGATGGGCTTCTGGGGCGTCGAGGCATTTGAGGAGAGGACTAGCAAAGGATCTTCGGTGTAGGGTCTCATCGAGGAGGATGAAACGTCGAGCTTGGTACTTCAGCCTCTGAGCCTCCCAAGCATCGAGGGGCTCTTGGGAATCTCAGAGCCAGGATATATATGGAGTTCGCTAGTCGCTAGGGGATGCTTGTACAATGGCCACGAGCTCGACTTCGACACTCAGTCATTCTAACTCCTCGAGGAGGACCGACTAGGTACCTTCTGGGTTGATAGAGGAGGCCAGGTGAGAGAGGGCATCCGCTCTGGAGTTTTCTTCCTGAGCTATCTGGATTACCTGAAAACTCTCGAATAGTCGGGCTATCTCCTTCACCAACTGTAGGTACTTGATCATCTACGCTTCCTGAGATTCATAGTCCTCGTTGATGTGATTGACGACAAGTTGGGAGTCGGTATAAATTCTAACTCACTCAGGTCCCAGGCATCGCGCCATCCTAGCCCCAGAAATGACAGCTTCATACTCAGAGACGTTGTTGGACGCTGAGAAGCCAAATTTCAAGGCGTATTGTAGTTCTACTCCTTCGGGGGACCGGAGGAGGATGCCGGCTCCACACCCAGCCGAGTTGGAGGACCTGTCGATGCAGAGGCCCCAAGCAGGGCTCGTCATCGATAGGGATGCTTCTTCGGTCGGGGCAGTGCTTTCTATGATGAAGTTCATGAGGACTTGCCCCTTTTTGGCAGTGCGGGGCCGATAAGAGATGTCGTAGGCCCTGAGGAGGATGGCCCATTTGATGAGGTGACCTGAAGCTTCGGGATGGGCTAGGATCTTCTTTAGGGGCTCATTGGTTAGCACCATGATAGAGTGTCCTTGGAAGTAGGGCCGAAGGCGCTTGGCTGAGGTTACCAATGCTAGCACAAGTTTCTCTGTTGCGGGGTACCTACTTTCAGCCTCTAGAAGCACCTTGCTGATGTAGTATACCCGCCTCTAGGTGCCTCCATCGTCTTGGACTAAAACCAAGCTTATTGTGGAGGGAGTCTCCGATAGATATAGGTACAGTGGCTCCTCAGGAACTGGCTTCGACAGTACTAGAGGTGATGCCAGGAACTCTTTCAGTTTGTCGAATGCCCGCTGGCACTCGCTATCCTAGGCGAGGGTGGCAGATGCTAGTTTTGGTCCCCTTAGCAATTTGAAGAAGGACAGGCACCGTTCCACTGCCAGAAATAGGAAGCGATTGAGCACAGCAATCTTCCCAGTTAGGCACTAGACGTCCTTGACGTAGGTAAGCAGCTGTATATCCCGGATGGCCTGGATCTTGTCGAGGTTGGCTTCGATCCCTCACTGAGTCACCAGGAATCCCAAGAATTTCCCGGTCTTAACCACAAAGGCACACTTGATAGGATTGAGCTTTAGTTGATACCTCTAGAGGGTGTCAAAGGTCACGGTCAAGTCGACGAAATGGACCTCAGCCATCTGTGACTTCACGAGCATGTCATCAGTATAGGCCTCGACATTCTGCCCGATCGACTCCTCGAAGATCGGATTGACCAGCCTTTGGTAAGTAACTCCAGCATTCTTTAACCCGAAGGGCATCCAGGTGTAGCAATAGACATCGAAGTTGCTGCCGAAGGTGGTCTTCTCTGTGTCTTCGGGACTTAGTTGGATCTTGTGGTAGCTGGAGTATGCATCCAGGAAGTTGAGCAGTTCGTTACCCTCGGTAGAATCGACGAGCTGGTCGATACTTGGCAGCGGATAGCAGTCCTTCAGTGTGGCTTTGTTGAGGTCGGTGAAGTCGATGCACATCCGCCACTTGTCCGAAGCTTTGGGCACCAGGATGACATTAGCAAGCCACGTCGGGTAAAGGACCAGACGAAATAGCCCGGTTTCTTCCCCTTGTTGATTGACTGTTTTATAATCACTTGTTTCTCAGGGGCATGCTTCCTCTTTCATTGTTGTACTAGTTTTACCACAGGGTCGAGGTTGAGGTGGTGCATTACTGTCTCCTTGGGGATGCCAGGGAGATCTTCATCAGACCATGGGAAAACGTGTACATACTCCCTTGAAAAGAACTCTACATCAGAGGAGCGTCACATGGCAAATAACATTAATGGGACTGTGCAAGCACAAATAAAATTTTCAGTGAATACACATGATGTTTTTCTATCATTCAAAATCCAAAATATGCAAGCTGTCGATGTGTAATCACCAAACTGCAATGTATCAGTGAACTCCACATCATTTTTGTGTAATGGGAATAGGAAGCACCTTCCAGAAGAAAGAAAAAAAGGAATAGCCAGTTTTGGGAGCTTAATTCATATGATATTGGATGGAGTTCCAGTTCTATACCTTGCATTCGAGAATGGACACTATATGGCTCCCTTGAAAAGAACTCTACATCAGAGGAGCGTCACATGGCAAATAACATTAATGGGACTGTGCAAGCACAAATAAAGAACCACGTTCACGGCAGTCTATTCAAGCATTGGCTAGGAATCCTCTTTAGCTATTGGTTGCGTCAGATTCCCATGGCCATAAAAATAAATAAAAGGCATTGTTCATCAAAGATTGGTTTTTCTAGGAATCCTCTTTAGCTATTGGTTCCATCACATTGTTCATCCAATTTTCCTTGTGTGTCTGTATGCTCTGACTTCTGAGCCCTCTCCAAACCTGCAGGATGATGCAGTTTTGTTTTTCCCAAGCATGTGTGATGCTCTTTTAGCAATCGTGACAAAACTTGTCAGAAGAAATTCTCCAGTTGATTACTATTGTTTTGCTAATGAATGCAGGAACATCAATGTCTTGCCCTCACGTTAGTGGGATTGCCGCATTGCTCAAAGCTGCACATCCTGAATGGAGCCCAAGTGCCATCAAGTCTGCCCTGATGACTACTGCCTATACAGTTGACAATACTGGTTCCCCACTGCGTGATGCTGCTGTAGGTGCTGTGGCCAATCCCTATGCTTATGGCTCTGGTCATGTGGATCCTCGAAAGGCCCTCTCTCCAGGCCTTATCTATGACATCACCACTGAAGACTACATTGCATTCCTCTGCTCTTTGAACTATAGTCTGGATGAAATCCAAGCTGTTGTCAAGAGATCCAACATCACTTGCTCTCGGCGATTTAGAGGCCCTGGTGACCTGAACTATCCATCTTTCTCAGTGATTTTTGATGGGAAGAGGAAGGTGGCTCGGTACACTAGGGAACTTACTAATGTAGGTGCAGCAGGTTCAGTATATGATGTTAAGATTAGGGCACCAGCAGGCGTCACTGTGACAGTGAGGCCCACCAGGCTTGTTTTCAGAGAGGTGGGGCAGAAACTGCAGTACACTGTTACATTTGTTGCAAAGAAAGGTACAGATCAAATGTGGACATCATTTGGATGGATAACATGGATAAACAAGAAGCACCAGGTCAGAAGCCCTGTGGCATACAGATGGAGCATGGTCAGGTGATAATGTCAAAAATGGTTAAACATTAACTTTCTATGATTGCAAGGGATGCATTGGAACTGTGTTTAACCAGTCAATCTACTCCAGGGAGGGGGGAGAAAACAAGGCAGATTCGGGAAAGAATTGATCTGCTTATGCCATTTGATAGAACTACAGTATCTTGTTTAGTTTTTTACATCCACATCCCGCAGACCCCCACCTCGCAACGAGAGAAACAAGGCCGCAAGTACACACGTACGCAGAAAGTAACACTACTAAGCAAAAGTACGGCAGAAACAGCCAACAACAATAAATAAATGAAAAAACACTACAACTAATCGCACCGGACAAACTGATCACGGTCCGACAGGAAAACAAGTCTGTACTTGCCAGAAGACAGGAGCTCTGCGCACTAGAAGTAAGACCAGATGCGTCCACTGACGTCTTACACCGCGCCGAAGTGTCTCTCTACACGCCCCAGGCGGAAATTGATACACACAACAAGTACCACGAACAAAGACTAGTTGGGGTCGGGCTCGTCAGCGCGGGTCCTCTGCCCCCAACTACGTGTGCACACACAGACCATCTGCTCTAAGTCAGGTCCTCTAGTTAGTTTTTTTCCCAGCCAGACTCAGGCTGCAAAGGTAAGGGGCCCTATGGTAACCAGCCTACAAACCGTCTCTCCGGGTCACGATCTCCACTACTCCCAAGTGAGTCCGCATCCACGTGCGCAAAAAAGTTACGACTAGTGGACAGGTCGCTACAGGTGAGACTCAACTCCCGGAAGTCACCGATCGAAAGGAAACAGAGTGGCGGTCCACCCGAGACTGCCCCTCAGCTTGGCGGCCCTCCTCGGACAGCAAAACGGGCCTAGCGGTCTCCCTGAGACCGCTAGGCTCAACTAGGCAGCCACACCGTGACCGTAACCGGCAAGCCATGGGGTTGCCTAGTGGTCTATCGCCGGACCGCTTACCCCACCATGCGGTCACTAGCTGACCGCAAGACGCCATAAAACGGTCGTCCCCTGGCTACAACCCAGGGCACGACTCCCAACGGTCAAAAATACGCACCCCAAGGCTGCTATGAGTAGACGAGAGAAACGGTCGGCAGTGGACCTTTAATCAAGGGGTAGCGGTCTATCGCAAGACCGCAACCCTAGCCTAGCGGTCCTAGGCAAACCGCTAAGCCCAACCGACATTCAAACCTGCTTGGCGCCCCCCTGAGGGCCGCCAAACGGGCCTAGTGGTCGCTGGAAGGGCCCCAACCCTAACCCGAGTGTGAAATCGGCTAGAAAGGCCAAAAAAATTGATCTACGCCCCGATCATCTCCCGATGATGGGGGAATAAAGGGGAATTCATCCCCAACCCTCCTAGCATGATTCTATACCCATAGATCGACCAAAAACTCTGAGAAACGAGAGATCCGCTCAAGCACCAGACATGGATTTTCACCCTCCTGGCTCAAAAACGTCCCTCTTGACCTCTCCTCGTTCTAAAAATTACGGGAAAGTGGGAAAGAGGGTAAGGATACGTCCCCCTACCTCAAGGAAGCTCGAAAACTGTCTAATCATCGCCGGTCTCAAAATCACGTTCTAAAACTTCAATCTCCATGCCCCCTCGCCGTGAGAATAACACCGTCACGATTACCACGTTGCCGCCGCCGTCGATCCACCGTCTGCAGTCGGAGTAGGAAGGAAGCCGCGCCTGCGATCGTGGGAGAGGGGGTGCAATGGTCGGGAGAGATGGAAGATGCTCCAACAGGAAGAATAAGAAAAAAGAAGAGAAGAAGCAGAGAAGAGAGGACGGAGAATGAGGGTGAAATGAGAAGAAGAAGAGGAGGAAGGGTGCTGCCGGACTGGTGTTCGGGGGGGAGAGTTGGGTGACAGAGGGGCCAGGGGGGAGAGGCAGTCAGTAGTGGGGGAGACAGAGAGAGGAGGAGGTGGGGGAGAGGGGCCTTGTGGGACTTACCGGAGGGCCGGAGGCGGAGATGAAGATGTCACGCTGTGGAGGAGGTGGCCGGCCGATGCGTCGCGGACTCACGGGGATGATGGCCGAGGTGCCGGAGAAGCACATTCGAGGCGACGACGCGACGAGCCGACGACAGAGGGAGGCACGGGCAGCACGACAACGACGACGGAGGGAGGCACGAGATGCACGGCAACGACGACGGAGGGAGGCACCTAGGGTTGGGAGGGGAGAGGAGGAGGATCGAGGGGAGCAACGACGACGACCGCGGGCGGGGTGAAATATGGATCGCGATTATGTAGTTAGTGGGTTAGAGGGACACAGGTTATCGGGTTTGGGCCTTTGGGGTGAGGCGATTGGACGGCCGTCTTGGCGGGCAGCCCGCCTAGGCGATCGCTCGGGCCGCCTTTTCAGCCTATTAGAAGGCGGGCAGACGCCTTTCTATGTCAATACCGCCTGGACGCCTAGGGGGCGCCTAGACGTCCGCCTTGACAACTATGCCACTGGTCGACCGACCCCACTCGTTGGTTGACCGAAAACGGTCGGGAACCCGCCGTTTCACCTCGAATTGAGTCCCATTCGCCCCGAACATGGGGGAAAACCTCGGGAACCTACCCCCACTGGCCACAAGGCCGAAACACACCAATGTACTGCATTCATACACACATACGATTAGAAATCGTCTCGCACATATTATTTTTCCCGAAATATAAACCAAACCCGTTCTTGGCCTCACCACGGCCCCGGATCGCGGGGAAACACACAACGAACGAGGGGAGATCGCTCCCCGACATCTGACACGTGACCATCACTAATCACCCAAATCGACGGAGAATGCCGCTCGCCCCCAAAACATGCATATTTCCTCGGCAAAAGGAAACCCACTCTAAACTCGCCCGGATCGGCGTAAAACCAAGGGGAAAATAAAGCGCAAGGGGTCGAGATCCATCTGCCTACCTTGATTGAAGAACCCACGCAAAGCCGGCGTCAATCCACGTTGAAACGTCGAAGTTCTCACCAGTTCCCGCACGGTTCGTCTCGCCGCCATCTCGTGTTCCTCACCCCCGTACGTGCCACGCGTCGCTCGCCGTCTCCTTCTCAGCGTCCTCCTGCGGCTGTCCAAAGAATGGGGGAGGAGATGGGGAGGAATGGGAGAGAAAGGGAGAGACACGGGAGGGGGAGAGTGAAAACGGGAGGGGTGGAGAGGAGAGAATGTGAGAGAGTGAGGGAAAAGAGAAGGGGGTGGGGGTTTAAATAAGAATTTTTTTCTTTTTATTTATTATTTTTTTCTTCTCTTCTTCTACTTCTTCTTTTATTCACCAAAAATTCAAACAAAGCAGAAAAATTCTTAAATTTTGACTTGACGATCCTCGAAAAATGCATAACTCGTCGATCTTCTAACTTTCAAAGTGGCAATGAACTGTCTCATCTCGTCCCAATTAATACCACCCTGATCATTCAAAGCATATATATAATCTTTAAAATGGAAGCAGTGGGTTATGCTGTGACCTGGCTGCCTATGGAAGACACAATAACGTGAGGTATCAACGTTTTGGGGCCAAATTGTTCTTTCTTTTGGCAAAGTGAGCAGGTTGGCGGCCATGAGAGCGTTAAAAATATCGGGAAGGCTTTCTGACAGTGGAGGGTATTCAGCTCTCTTGGGACCCATGGGCCTTCTCGACTATTGAGGATCGTAGTTGGCGTTCTTCAGGTTATTCCATGGTGGATCAACATCCTGAGGCTGAGGGGCAAGATATTGAATGGGCCCCAAGGATTTTTGTGGTGCCGTTGGAGCCTCTGCGTAACGAATTGACCGAGGGTGAGGTGAAGTAGTTGGAGAGTCGGTACGGGCTACCGTGGCGGTACCACTTCTCTCCGCCGGAGCCTCATGAGTACAATCTGGACACTCGCTCCGGTTCTTTTTGTTCCTTTCTCTTGGTCGGGAAGTGCGGGTTCCACCTGCCTCTCCATTTCTTTATCAGCGAACTGCTTCGATTCTACCAACTGGCTCCGGTCCAGTTAGTCTCCAACTCATATACCTTCATCTTCTCCTTCATCTTTCTTATCACTCGTGCGGGGTTGACACTTTGCTGGACCTCTTTCATGCCTTTTTTGAGTTGAAGGAGCATACCCATATGGGCAAGGGCTTCTTCTATCTTCAGACGAAGAGGGGGATGAGTTGCGTGACCCTTTCTGCCAGGGACTCTTCCCACAAGGGCTAGAAGACCCAGTATTTCTGGGTGGGCTCGGCCATGGGTGGCAAGCCTTGGGCCTTCCCTACGGTGCCCAACTTTCATCCGAACATTCCTCCGAAGTAGGCGGTGGCTTCCCCGGAGGTGGAGAAGAGAGCCGCCCTTCTTCAGAAGAATCGCCGATGTTGGCCCAGAGTAGATGGTGGATAAGAAGGGGGGTTGAATTGTCCCCCAGATGAGATGACAGATTTAAAAAACAATCTAACCTAATTACAGTGGAAACAAAATAAACTATGTTAATTAGCCTAACAGACATGAGATTAAAATGTTCTCTCAAGCTTTCCGATCTCACTCGAATGAACTAAGGAATGGATGATAGAACCTACGCCAAACACGGATAGCAGATGAAGCTATGTGCGATGATGTAGTGAATAGAAACCTACTAAATTGACCTATGAAGGGAGATAGAAGAAATGGACAATTGCACAGGCATTCACACAGAACACAAGAATTTTTAGGTGGTTCGAGACCACGATGGGCTCCCTACGTCCACCCCTCACCGAACCCGGTGAGGCTTCACTACACGCTACGAATCGTAGCAGAATGGGAACGAACCCCAACTACACACACGCTACTTCCGCAGGAATACATGCACGACGGCATGAGGCCTTGCCTTAACATGCTACCATTGCAGCACACACACACGTTTGGGGTACGTACCCCGAACATGACAACCACACGAAGTCGCAACTCCGTCCTCACACAACCAAACACGGGGAGCACTGCAGAGGGGGAGACTTCTTTGGATCTTTGGAGTTTGTTCTAATTATCAGGTTTGCCAATAGATGGCAAACCCTATGAAGAGGTGTCTCTTCCCAAGCTTATCAAAGCTGAAACGGATGGGGACAGCATCTATAGCCTAGGCTTCTCATACCACTACCTGATGAAGGCGTACTGAGATATATTTTTGACATACCATGACGATGGTGAGAAGCAGGTGAAAAGAAGTGAGGGAAAAAGAGTCTGCATGCGGATGTGGCTAAAGTACTTCTTCTGGGGTGACAAGTGTTGGGTGCGCAATAGGATCTAAAGGGGGGTGAATAGATCCCTTCGAAAACTATACCCGATTTAAAAAACAATCCGTTCACTTAATGAACTATGGGGTAATGGAACACTAATGTTCCCTAACAAGATATGCCAGACCAAACTGAGATAATGCACACAAGGAATAAAGATAGCACTCAATGAGAAGATGGCTCACACTGAGCCTAGATCGAACACCCAGTGGGTATGTGCGTTCACAAAGTAGAGAGTGCTAGAACTTAAGGACTGTCCCTACATAGGACAACCACCAAAGACTTGAGTGCGTGTGAGAACCGAGCTAGTTAGAGTGTGCGTGTTCAGTGTGCAGACATATCAGAATGTGCGAATCTGAAGTACTCAAGTCCTTGTGAATGGGGATAGAAGAGAAGGATCAATCACGCAATTCTTAACCGACTACATAGATGATTTGTAAGGTGGTTCAGTCTGCAAACTCGCAAACCTACGTCCACCCCTTACCAAACCTAGTGAGGCATCACCACGCTACAAATACAGCAACAAGGACAAGTCCTCAATACACAGGGATACACAACTTAACATGAGGACACAGTCCTCACACTGCTACTCGCAGCCCCACACACGCTGCAGAGCTGCAGCACCACACGAGGACAAGCCCCAAAAGAAAAACAAAAACACACTGCAAAAATGTAGCAAAATACAGGGACAAACCCCCACAACAAACCACAAACACAAATAAACAACTTCACTTCGAGGAACAGACTCCTCGACTAGACATGACTGCTCAGCAGTCAAAACACTCTCTGGTCCCTAAAATAGGGTACCGAAAAAATAATTGTCACTGCAGCACTACACACTGAAAGCTAATGTGAGTTTCAAAGGACAAACAAGAAATGAAACTGATAAACTCCAATGTAGCTTCAGATGAAGATCTAGAAGCTTATGGCTGCAAATCTAGACTCAAATCTGAAGACTGATCAGATCTGGTCTTGCTTCTCCTTCTCAGATGCTCAGGGCGTCTCCTTTTTCTTCTTATCAGCACTGGACTGGCTTAGACCAGCTATTGGGCTGCTTCACTCTCTTCTTTTTCTTCCTTACAGATTTTCTTCTAAGAGCTCAGGCAGACTCTACTCTTTCTTGCTCTTTTCTTCTTCAGGGCAGCAGTGACCTCTTCTTTTGAAAGGAGGTCCATATTTATAAAAGGGAAGGGTAGAAAGTTTTCTCTCTACAGATCTGCACTCTGATAGGTCCAACAGAAAATAAGGTTCTTTTGTCATGAAACATTTTCCATGGTGATTTTGGCTTCGGATCCATTTAATGGGTAAATTAAAACTTTATTCAGATTTAGTTCGGATCCCAACAAAATTGCCTAGTTTTTCCTAGAGTTCCTTATTTGTTAGAGTGGGTAGGTGTGCAATTTAGGTTTTGGGAGGGTTAGGGACCAATCCTTAACACTTTTCCTTTTTCTTCTTCTTTTCCCCTTCCACCCGTTGAAACCCCGCTCCCCGACCATTGCGGCACCCCTCTCCCCCGTCCGAGCGTGTGCGACTTCCTCCCTCTCTGGCTGCAGATGGAGAGCCATGGTGACAGTGCGGTCGTGACGACGACAGCGAGGCTAGCATGGCTATAGTGGTTTGAGGCGTGCTCACAGGTGTTCGTGATTCGAGTGTGGGTTGGAGATAATCATCGATCTGGGTGCTTCGAGCTTCCTTCAGGTAGGGGGACAGATCCTTACCTCCCTTCTTGCATTCCTCATGGTTTATAGGCCATGGAGAGGTCGAGAGGGGTGTGTTTTTGGTGTCGAGAAGGGAAAATGCATATTTTGGGTTTGAGTGCCAGATCTAGTGTTTCTGAGATTTTTGGGTGTTCGTTGGGCATCATTTGATGCTAGAGGGGTAGGGGATGAGTTTCCCCTTATTTTCCCCATCACCTGGGGGTGATAGGGGCGTGGAATGGCCTTTTTTACAGAGTTCGCCATTTTCGGTCTCGGAAGGAGGTTGCGATCATACTAGGGATTGCCTCCTTCCTTAGGGGCTTTAGATAGTCAGCTGGGGACCGGCACTTGGCCTATATGTAGGTTCTAGGTGGCAATCTCACGACTGACTGCCACCTAATGGTGGCGGTCAGGCCAGGACTGCCACCTGGTGGGGTCGATGCACCATTGGTGGGTGCATCGACGCACTTTTTGTTGAGTCCCTGAGAATGAGGTTGGGTCCCTAACTCCGTTCTTCAGGTTGCGGTTTGGAGATGACCGTCTTATGCCAAGCATTCGTGGCATGTAGCGGTCCTGTGGGGATCGCTACCTGATGGTAGCAGTTCAGAGTGGACCACCACCTGAGGTGACGGTCAAGGGAAGACCGCCACCTAGTTTCCACTTTGACCGAGTTTCAATTGCGTCATTTTAGCCTCCGGTGAGTCAGTATTGGTGTGGAAGGTCATTTCCGCTCCTTATCGGTGTTTTGGACCGGTGTTACTCCGGTGGTTTTTGTGGTTACGATGAGTTCTCACTTGGTGACTCTACCCACTAGGCATAGCTGAGCTGGCACGTTTGTGTGCCGACCCACCTGGGAGTGGTGGAGGCTTGTCCTGTGTAGAGGTTTCTAAGCTGGTTGTCTAAGGGCCCCTTGCCTTTGTAGCCTAAGTCCGGCTGGAGGACTCGGCCTAGAGTAGTTGGTCTGGGTGTGCACACATAGTCGGGGACAGTGGATGTAGTGCCCGTGATTTAGTGGATCCTTAGCAGTCTGAGCCTAGAATTTATCCCGTGATTTTAGGTGATTTTTACAGATTTTTAGACTATTTTTGGGCATTTAATTGAATGAGTTAAAGTGTTAATGAAATTAAAATGGGCATATTGTTAATTTCAATTTTTGAAAGGTTTATTTCTCCCTTCGCGTGGGTGGGAATGGGGCGTAGAATGGCGAATTTCATCATTTTTATCGTTCTCGATTTTTTGAAATAGAAATAGTCCTAACAGGAACCGTTTCTAGGTGAAACGGCCCACCTGGTGACCGCTAGCCGACCAGAGAGTATCGGCAGGCTTTGCTGTCATGCGACTAGCCGCGAGCGCTAACGGTGGCCAAGCGACTGACCATTTTTCCCCATGGGGTTGGCGTGACCCCCAAGGGTGAGTTTGACCATTGTGAGATTCCTTCCATTTCTGCAGTCACAGGGTGACCGTCTAGTTTCGGTTTGCGGTTCCAGGGAGACTGCCTGGATCTCTTGCGGCCTGGCAACTAACCACCACTTTTTGAGCAGCGATCAGGTCAGGACCATCTATGGTCTTCATCATTACGGGCGTGTGGTGGTCTAAAGGTGACTGCCTAGGTCCCGCGGTGGCCTCAAGACTGGCCACTATTCTCCAAATAGCGGCCATAGCAGGACCGCATGGTTAAGGTACGGGCCAGTGGTGACCGCCCCTCTGATCGCCTGTTCCGGGTTAGTTGCGGTACATGGAGGATCGCCTTTCATGGTGACGATCTGGGAAGGACCGCCACTCTGTTTCCGTGTCAGTTATGCTCCGGTTGTGCGGTATAGACCCCCAGTCGACCCAGTTGTGACCCAGTGGTCGACCTTCGATCTCTTAAGTGTCTCGGGCACCCTGTGGATTTTCGTGTCCATATTTTGGGGTGTTTAGAGGTACCGTGTTACCTCGATTAGTGTGCCAATGGGTTGAGAGTTAAGGTGACTCCATGTGTTCCAGGATTTTATGTTACGCTTGATCGAGTCACCGTATATCGGTGTGAGTGCGGTGGGGGTTCCCCCTCACATCGTGAGTTCTCTAGAAAGTAGTTTTCGAGTGGGCCATGTGTAAGGCCTTGGACTGCGAGTCTAGTCACCCAACTTAGGACTAGAGGATTTCTCAGTTTCATTTTTGAGAGAATGGTCTCGACAATCGTGAACTATCTGTGAGTCATCGTGCTGAGGTTTCTGACCCTAGGGTTAGGGCAGATTGACGGCATGGCACCATTCATTGTAGCAGTCTTGACCTTGAGTCTTGTGACTCAATGACCATTGGATTTTGTGTGTCTAGAGGACTGTCCAGAGTCCAATGACTTAGCGCCACTTGATTCTTCTTGACTTTCAGGTAAGGTGCGTGCGTGGTTCTTGATGTTTCTCCTTGGAGAGTGATCACATCAGTGACTCCCCACTAGTCGTAGCATTTCGACACGCGTGTGGTCCCACCAGGGAGTAGTGGTGAGATGACCCCATAGAGACGGCTTTAGGCTAGTTGCTGTGGGCCTCTTACTGTGGCGGCTCGAGTCCGTGCCGGGAGGAAGAACCACCTAGAGGGACTGACGTAGCGTAGTCAATCAGTGTGTGAACATGTGATCGGGGACTTTGGACCGTGCTGACGAGCATGATAACGCGGAAGCGTATGTCGTTACTACACGTGTGCTAACAATCTTAGTATCAAACTCACACAAAATGATCAAAAGAGAACGTAGTACTATGGCAATTTTATTATTATGAAATAAAGTTGAGATTTGAACAATTACTTGTGCAATTACTTTTGTGTGATTATCTTGCGCTCTGATTTCTTGCTTGCGAGAGGCTTACCATGCCGGCTGTCTACATTCCCGAGATTCCTTCTGCTGTATTAAAAGCTCGGGACATGACAGTTAAAGTGGTATTAGAGCATAGGTCTCAGGACTTACTTATTCCTAGGAAAGATGTCATGTCATCAGTTAAGCCCAAGGCTTAGGGACCCATGCCTATCAAACAAGGAAAGAAATTCCCAACCCATGAGACAAATTGGGTAGAACCTGGGATGTGATAGTAATTAGAAATTATCTCTAAGATTAACCCCACCAATTCCATTAACAAATCCATTACTCTTCTCAGGTACCTTATTCTCACAATGGCTCATCGTGTTGATTGGGGTGGAATGCAACAAACTGTTGCGGGACTCACCCAGGCCTTGCAAAATATGGCTCAAGCTGGCGCAAGGGCAAGCGCTGGTGATCTGCACCGCAACTTCCAGAGTTTAAACCCTCTGTGATTTTTGGGTTCTTCCAACCCAGACGAGGCAGAAAACTGGATAGATGAAATGAATCGTATATTCGAGGTCATGCAATTTGCCGACCAAGAGAAGGCTCGTCTTGCCACATTCCAGTTAAATAAAGATGCACGTACTTGGTGGAAGTCTATTCTAGCACCACTTGCAGATGCACCACATACTAAGAATGGGTTTCTTGCTCTTTTCCGAGGGAAGTACTTCTCCGAACATGTCAAGGAGAGGAAGGCATCCGAATTTGCGTCACTACGTCAAGGCATGATGACAGTGGCAGAATATGAGTTACAATTCTCTCGTCTGGCACCCTATGCTCAGCACCTAGTGAGCACTGATCTTCTGTAGGCAAACTGCTTTATGGATGGGCTGCGACCCATCTTCCTCCAGCAACTTGGCCCACCAAATATCCAGACCTACGCAGAGATGGTCCAACGGGCACACTTGTGTGAACGGACCTTGGAGAAGGTTGACAAACTCAAGGGCAAAGGGGAGGAGCCGAGCCGAAAGTCTGATCGTTGAAGTAGAAAATAAGAAAAATTCAGTATCACCTACAACTCTCGGGATAACAAGAAGAGATCCCGAAATGGAAATGACAAGGATGATCACCGGAGCAAGAAGGTCAAAGAAGATGAAGAAAAGCAAGTCATGGCGGCTTGCTCGTTCTGTAACAAATTCAGTCATGCGGCCAAAGAGTGTTGGAAGCGTTTGGGCGCATGCCTAAGATGTGGAAGTCGGGAGCATTGCATGACTGACTATCCTCTTATGAAAGAGCAACCATCTACAAGGAACAATGGTGGACGAAAGTGGCAGGCTAGATTGAATGCCATTGTTTGCGCGTGCAGGGGAATTTCCCTTCTTGTTCTTTCCCTTACGGTGGGGACGCACACTCACCTTTTACGGAAGGCCAAGATGGGTCGATTTGGCACGCGGGGATTTTGAGGGTATTGAAAAAAGGGTGAAAAGAATGATAGGAATGCACTGGAGGGAGTGGTGTATGGTTAATCATTCTGGAAGACTGGAACAGGGATGACTGGATGGAATGTAGGCGTGCCAGTCGATTTCTCGACGATCACTTATGGAACCAAATGTTTAGCTGGGGATGTGCCGCCAGGGCACGGTACGTGAGCATGAAAGGTTATGCGTCACGTGAAGAGATGGAGGTTCCGTAGGTACGAGTGTAGATGATTATAGGGACTCGTGTACTAGATGTCTTCCCCACTGACCGCAAGCGATCTGTGTTTATTTTACATTGGGCGGAGCCCGAACACCTTTGTTTCTACTGCCGAAGAGAGAGTCAGGGACCCTGGATGCAGTGATATCGGGAGGGCTTAGTCCATGCAACAGCGATAGGGCAACATCAACACAACAGGGATAAGTGGGTGTGGAGAGACTGGTTCTAACGAGGAGGGGGATCCGCTCCCTGACTAGATTACATGACTTGTATGCCATGAAAGACATTTATGTGGGGGCATCAAAGCCCAATTACAAGTGCTTGCAAGCCACGGGACAATTTCGTCATTTGTGACGGTCCCCGGGTCATTGCGTTATTGTGCGGGTAGTTCTGTGTCCGTACATAGTGTCCGTCAGAGGACCTGTGACTCAGCAGGATACCGCCCGAGGGGCGTCGCAATGTTTTCCCGTTATGAGATAGTGTCGAGGTCGGGGCAGCAGGGGTGTCATAGGCACCTTTATGCTGGAGTAGTTGGGCATCACCAAGGCCGAGGCAACTGAATGACTTAGGCACCACTTGTCACTGGAGCGGCCGAGCGCTGTTGAGACTTGAGCGGTTGGACGACGTGAGCATCGCCATGACTGGAGCGACCAAAAGCTGTTGAGCTCAGGATTGTCGGGTGCCGTGGACACCAGTGGGGAGTTGTTGAGCGATCGGGCATCGCGGCTCCCGATGCGATTGGAGTAGCTGGAAGTTGGGCACCGGGGGTGCCACTGTAACTGAGGTAGCTGAGTAGTTGGGCGCAACGGGCCCCGATATGGCTAGCAGTTGGGTGCCGGGGGCACTATTGTGACTAAGGTTGTTGAGTGGTTGGGCGCCGCAGGCCCCGATATGACTAGGATGGTTGGTAGTTGGGTGTCGGGGGATTCGTTGTGACTAAGGTTGTTGACTAGTCAGGTGCCGGGGCCTCCGATGTGACTGGAGTGGCTGGCAGTCGGGTGCCGGGGGCAACGTTGTGGCTGGAGTGGTTAGCAATCGGGTGCCAGGGATGCCGTTGTGACTGAAGTGGCTGGCAGTTCGATGCCGGGGGCACCGTCGTGACTGAAGTGGCTGGCAGTCAGGTGCTGGGGGCACCGTTGTGACTGAAGTGGCTGGCAGTCCGGTGCTGAGGGCACCATTGTGACTGAGTGGTCGAGCAGTCGGATGCCGCGGGCCCTGACGTGACTGGAGTAATTGGCAGTTGAGTGTCGGGGGCACCGTTATGACTGAAGGAGCTGAGTGGTCGGGCACCGCGGGCCCCGATGTAACTGGAGTGACTGGCGGTCAGGTGCCGGGGGCATCGTTATGGTTGAAGTAGATGGGCGCCGCGAGACCTTGATGGTCGTGCTTGGGGCCTATTGACAGAGGCAGGGGCCTGGCACTTCATCTTGCACCGGGACTTGTGAAGTATGCCCATTATCTAGGTAACAACAGTAAGGGCATGCTTATCGAGGTGACACCAAAGTGGCACATGATCATCAAGGCGGGGAACCAGGCTGGGCGCCTCGATTGAGCCATGTCTGATGGTGCATGACCATTGGGACAGAGACTGGGTAGGGTGCTCTCGTCAAGCAACAGCTACATCATGTAGAGATCGGGCAGGGCGCCTCAATCGAGCAGCGTCTGAGGGTCGTGCATGATTATCAAGGCAGGGACTAGACATGCTGCCTCTATGAAGCAGCATCAGAGGTCATGCATGAACATCGAGGTAGGGTCGAGCAGGGTGTTCCCGTCGAGCAACGTCTAGGGGTGCATGATTATCGAGACAGGGCTCGGGCAGAGTGCTTTCACTAAGCGACATCAGGGTTGTGCACGAATATTGAGACAAGACCTGGGTAGAGTACTTTCACCAAGTAAGATCTGGAGTCATGCATAATTATCGAGATGATCTACGTTCATCAAAATAGGGGGGCCGCCTTTTAGGAGGTCAGTGTTTGGGCTAGACGCCGTATGAAGGATGACCATGCGGCATGCCCTCGGTGTAAGCCTAGCAAACACACACACAAATCTCCTTAGCGTGCCCTTGTAGTCCGGGGGTAAGCTCCTTGATGCTTGATACTTTAATGCTTGCCTCTTGGGCTTCCGAATGGGGGGTTTTATAGTGAAAGATGAAGGGTCAGAGGGGCTTAGGCGGGCCAAGTTGAGGGGTTAGGCTGGTCTGGGTAAACCCTTGGGTTTGTTTACAGAGTGGGGGAGGCAGGGTTTAGGCGGACCAGCCCAAGGGGCAAGCTTGCAGCAGTCGTCGAACATTGTCAGCCAATAGTAGCCCAGCTTTTTATTTTTAATCTTCATCTTCGGCCTGGCTTGGTGTGCTCTAGCCAATCGGGCATGAATTTCTTTCATAACCCTCCAAGCCTCTACCATAGAGAGGTATCAAAGGAGTATTTTTTTTTAGAGTCCGTCATAATTTAGAATAGAATTTCATTTCTAAGTTCATATGAATCTTTTATTCGGATCAGCTTGATCTTCTCTTCCCTTTGCTTGGGTAGCTGCTGGTGTTTAAACCATTGTATGAGGGGCTCACGCCAGTCAGGTGAGCCGACCACTTCTGTAGTTGGTACTTCAGGCTCTTCTTCA
Organism: Amorphophallus titanum; assembly: GCA_024336825.1. NCBI lineage: Eukaryota > Viridiplantae > Streptophyta > Magnoliopsida > Alismatales > Araceae > Amorphophallus > Amorphophallus titanum. Next base: position 2,808 of record JANBPO010003560.1, on the reverse strand, counting down.
CCTGGCTCTTCTTCTATCATGCTAGGGACCTGCCATCAGTTGATCACCTATATGTTGAATGATTCATCAGGCGGGATTGTCAGTGAGCTTGCTAGCTTTGCTAATGCATCGGCCTGTGCATTTTGACCTCAACTGACGTGGTTTATTTCAATCAAGTCGAATTTCTCCATAAGCTATTTCGCCTTAGCATAGTAGGTCAGTAATTCAACTTTTCAGACTTTGAATTGTCCTTGGATTTGTTTGACGATTAACATTGAATCCCCAAACACTTGCAATATGTGGATCTCCATGTGAAGAGTGACTTGGAGACCAATAATTAGAGCTTCATATTCTGCTTCATTGTTTGTGCAGGCTTTGTTGATTGAGCAAGGGGTATGCAGCACCTCTCCTTTGGGAGATTTGTGGACGACGCCTGCCCCCTCTCTTATTCTTGTTTGTCCTAATGGGGATGTTTCTGTTCTTGAAGCATCGTCAAAGTATAGCAGCCAAGTGGCTTGTTGGTGCTGACACACTTCTAAAGTTTCATCTTCGGGGAGCTTCGTGATCAGTGGAGAATTTTCAGGCACCGGGTGTGTTGCAAAGAAATCTACAATGGCCTGGCCTTTGATGGACTTTTGTGGCACATAAGAGATGTCAAACTCCATGAGAATGATGGCCCATTTGCCTAGTCGCCCTTTCAGGACCAGATGAGAGAGTATATATTTGACCAGATCGGCCCTGGATATCAGCTTGACTTCATGCGATAGCATGTAATGCCTTCTCTTCTTGGCTGTGAAGAACAGTGCGAGGTAGACTTTTTCAATTGGTGTGTATTTCGCTTCAACCCCGACCAATCTTCGGCTGAGGTAGTAGAGGGCTTGCTCTTTTCCTTCTTCATTGCTTTGGGCCAGCATTGCCCCTAGAGAGTATTCAGTGGCAGCTATGTATAGGATCAGTGGCCGCCCTTTGACAGGTGCCCCTAGGACTGGCGGGGTGTTCAGGTATTCTTTCAGTTGATCGAAAGCTTTTTAACACTATTCGTTCTAGTGGAATGGGGTATTCTTCATCATTAATTTTTGGAACGGCTGGCAACACCCAGACAAGTTGGAGATGAACCTACGGATGTAGGCTAGCTGGCCTTGCAACGATCATAATTCTGTTAGGTTTCTAGGAGGAGGCATGTAACGACCCAAGATCCAGATACCGGGAAGACCCGATACCATTCGAATCCTGGCCCGCCGCCCACGAGCTGATGCTGGCAATAGAAGTGATCTTTTCGTTCACCAATCTGGATGGAAGGGCAGAGCCACAGGTAAAAAGGATCTTTTTGTCAACTGGTCGGATGGGAGGTCCGAACCAGAGGAAAAAGAGTCTTTTGTTGACTGGTTGGACGGGAGGTCCGAACCAAAGGTAAAAGGGTCTTTTTGTTAACTAGCTAGACGAAAGGTCCGAGCTAGAGGTAAAAGGGTCTTTTGTTGACTGATCAGACGGAGGGTCCGAACCAGAGGTAAAAGGGTATTTTTGTTGCCTAGCTAGACGAAAGGTCCAGGCCAGAGATAGAAAGGTCTTTTTGTTCGTTGACCAGACGGAAGGCCCTTACCAGAGATGAAATATTGATGTCGACCTGATGGGATGTCAGCGTCAACAAGCCTTGCTTAGACAGATGTCCAGAACAACGGTAGAAATAAACATCGTTGACATCTCGACACAATGTCGAAACCAACTAATCTGGAAGAGACGTAGGGTCTGGGCCAGGGTAGAACATAGTTGTTGACTTGACAGATTGTCAGAGTCAACCAACTTAGCTAAGACGTGGGGCCTGAGCCAAGGGAGGAATATTGGATATATGTCGACCTGACAAGATGTCGAAGCCAACGAACTTGACAAAGACATGAGGTCTAAGCCAAGAAAAGAATATAGGATATGTGTTGACTTAACATCCTGTCAAGGTCAACGAACTTGGCAGAGACGTGAGGCCTAACCCAAGGGCAGAATATGGGATAGGTGTTAACTCGACATCATGTCAAAGTCAACAAAACTCGGCAAAGGTGTGAGGCCTAAGCTAAGGGTATAGGGTAGGAGAGGTGTTGACTCTACGTCATGTCGAAGCCAACGAACTTGACGGAGGCGTGAGGCCTAAACCAACGACAAAATATGGGATATGTGTTGACTCGACGTCCTGTCAGAGCCAATGAACTTGACAGAGACGTGAGGCCTAAGTCAAGGGTATAATGTAGGATAGGTGTTGACTCGATGTCATGTCAAAGTCAACGAACTTGATAGAGACGTGAGACCTAAGCCAAGGGCAAAATATGGGATAAATGTTGACTCGACGTCATGTCGGAGCCAACGAACTTGACAGAGGTGTGAGGCCTAAGCCAAGGTTAGAATATGGAATGGGTGTTGACTCGACGTCATGTCAAACTCAACGAACTTGGCAGAAGCATGAGGCCCAAGCCAAGGGAAGCACATAGGATAGGTGTTAACTTGACGGAGTGTCGAAGTCAACAGGCCCTGCCCCGATAGAGGGTTTGGGGTGAGGGTAGACTTAGATTATGGACATATGAGAGGCCCAGACCCAGGGCTAAACATAGATGTCAACGCGACGAAATGTCAGAGTCAACGGACCCTCCTCCGACGGAAGGTCAGAAACAAGGGAAGAACGTATAAATGCAGATGTCGACCTGACGTCACGTCAGGGTCAACCAACCTGGCAGAGACGTGAGGTCTGAGCCAGGATAGAATAGGGGTGTCGACCCGTGGACATGACAGGATCACCAAACCTTGCCCAGACAAAAGGTCTGATATAAAGCGAAGAGGTTTTTTGTT
>JANBPO010003555.1:0-32398 GCA_024336825.1 Amorphophallus titanum | reverse complement strand
AAGTACAGTCTAGTGAAAGAAAAGTGCAAGTCCCGCGACATACCCTGACTCTGGCGAACTGGCATCTATACCTGATCACTGGTACCACAAACTACCTTTGACGCAATACGCGGAAGCTTTGCCTCACCTGAAAACATTAGGGGTGAGCCTCGTCTCATCTGCTCAATAGGGGTCCCACTGATCCCCACCTCACACGATGGAAAACAATAGTATGATAACTAAAGCAAGAGTAGCAAGTAAGTAACAGGAAAGGCAAGGAACTGCAAGTAAAGGAACTCTACATAGGACCACTACACCTACCACTAACCAAGCCGCATCCACAAGGAACAGAATAGTGGAGTCACTAGTACAACAAATCACAATAAAGGGAAAAAACCAGCGCTGCAACCACCTTGGTGACAGGAGCACTAACCCACTAACCACGAGACTGGAAGCGTCCTCCAACGACATACACCATAGCCTCAAGTGTCTCCCTATATGCCTTCAGGCGAAAACTGAGACACAGTACATTGTACCAACGAACAAGGACTAGCCAGGATCATGCTTATCAGCACGCATCCACTCCCCCCGACTACGTGTGCATGCATAGACCGTCTGCTCTAGGTCAGTTCCACTAGTCAATTTCCCCCCCAATCAGACTCAGGTTGCAAAGGCAAGGGGTCCTCAGGCAACTGGCCTATAAAACTCTGCACGGGACAAGCCTCCACCACTCCTAGGTGGGTTGGCAAGCAAGCGTGCCCAAGTCAGCTATGTCTCGTGGGTAGAATCACCAAGGGTGAGAACCTACCAAAACAACGGAAGCCATCAGAGTATCACCAGACCGTACTAAACCACCATGTGGCAGCTCGCCAACATGAGAACCAAGGACTACTAGCCGGACAGCTAACCTATGACTATCAGTGCATATGGTGAATATCATAACCATTAAACCTACGATGCATCAAAAATTGGGCAAAATGGGAATGAGGGCCCTGGAAGGCCAGGGTGATGGCTGCCCAGGGGCCTGGGCAGCCAGCGCACTGGTCACCCAACCTCAGGCCTGGGCAGCCACAACCCTCGCCCCCTAGGGTGCCTGGGCGGCTAGCCCACTGGTAGCCTAGCCCTCACCTCAAGTAGGCACTAGGTGGCCGCCCAGCTTTGGGCGGCCAACCCACTGGCCGCCGAAAGGGTAGGCTTGGGCGGCCAGCAGTGTTTGGCCACCTAAACACCTAGATGACCAGTACCTTGGCCGCCGAGGGGAATGGGCGCCCAAGCAGCCACTAACATAGCTGCCCATGGGTTGATGATGGCCAACTTGATGGCCGTCACCTATGTAGGGTCTTCCCCAGAACCCAACATCTGGGGGGTCATTCCCCATCCCAAAAACATCGCCTAATGGGCATGAAAAACCCCAGAAAACATGATGACACCCTCTATAACCACCAAACCACCGATTGAACCTGATCCAAGCCGTAAATCTGCCTCACGGCCACTTAACATGGAAATCCCCCCAAAAATACATTAACCCATCTCTCTCACGTCAAAACCTTCGGATCAGAAAGGAAATGTGATGGAATGAGGGGAGAGTCCATCCCCATATTGTCATCATGAATAATAGATGGGTGTTTGAGTGACCCTCTATCTCGATCATCAAAAGAGATTTGAGACGTTCACAATTCTAAAATCTTAAACTAGTAGGGAGTTATGATGAAGACTTAACCGTATAATTGTATTGTCAGACTATAACAGAAGGAGGTCGTCGTGGAGTTCAGAATGACGATGCTCAAGAGGAGCCGAGAGGACCCCCATCTCCACCCCCACCACCTTTAGTGGATTATGGGATGTTCATGCAAGGTCTGGTTCAGGCTATGCAAACCCAGGCTCAAACTCAGGTGGCACTTCAGGCGTAATTCCAGACCCAAGCAGCATCACCCTAGGAGCAAGTTTCTGGAGGGGTGACTATGATGGAGAGATTTCGGCGGATGGCGCCACCCTCTTTTAAGGGGGAGAGTCAGCCAATCAAGGTTGAAAACTGGCTCCGCGAGATAGAGAAGATTTTTCGGGTCATCCGGTGTGTGGATGAGGACAAGATAAGTTTGGCGGCGTACATGCTACAGGAGAGAGCAGACGTATGGTGGGTGTCTGTGCTAAGGAACCAACCTGACAGGCCAGAGCATGAAATTACTTGGGAAGAATTCAGGGAGCTATTCACAGTAAAGTTCATACCGGAGCATGTGCAAGATAAGCTAGAGCATGACTTTCTGGCCCTAACTCAAGCGTCGATGACCATGCTTGAGTATGAGGCCAAGTTTGCGGAATTATCAAAATATACACCACACATTGTTACAGATGAAAGAAGGAAGGTGAAGAAGTTTGTGGCGAGACTACGACCGTCACTTCAGACTCGCTTAGTTACACTGGATCTTGCTACGATGGAGGCGACTCTTGGCGCAACTTGTCGTCAAGAGAGTGATATGGAATTATATCAAGAGGAGAACAGGACTTCAACAAAGAGACCATCAACACCATTTCACTGGTATAACAAAGGCAAAAAGGTGATGAAGAATCCATCGTAGTCATTCATGACAGGGAAGACCACACCACCAGCAAGGGGCAATGACAAACCAGAATGTAAACACTACGGAAAGTGACATGATGGGGAAGTATGTTGGATCACCACCAGCAGGTGTATCCGTTGTGGCGAGAAGGGCCACATGATCCGAGACTGTCCAAAGATGATGCAACCTGTAGCAGCACGGCCAATAGCAGAAGTAGCAGCTCCAGTAGCCGCCAGACCAGTAGAAGCACGACTCACAGGGAGACCCCGGGTGCCAGCTCGGGTATTTACACTAGCTAAGAGAGGATGCTGAGCAGGCAGAGGACCTCACAGAAGGTACTATCTCTATCAATGGTATCCGTGCTAAAGTATTGTTTGACATCGATGCAACACATACTTTCATTTCTGAGAGGTTTGCTAGTCAATTGCATGAGGAACTCGAAATTGAGTCATTAGACCTAGACGTGGCCATGTTGGTACACACACCTGCAGGAGCAATGTATACCAAGAGACATATACCCTCACTGTTAGTTAATATAGAAGGAAGAACTCTGCCTGGTTATTTTTGCTGTTTACCTATGCAAGACTTTGATGTTATCTTAGGGCTGGATTGGTTAGAATAAATACAAAACCCAAAATACATATATATTTATATATATATATAAGCTTGTAAAAATATATATCTATATAGATAAAGTTATTTTTACATAAATATATATGTATATATATATTTAGTTTTGTTTTAATTAGCTTAAGCAACAAAAAGAAAGAAAAAAAAGGGGTACATAACTAACCTAAATGTAATAATATTAATCCTAATCACTTAACCTAAACCCTGCACACCTCCACCCACATAGCCATCTCCACGTCCTATTTCCTTCCCTTTAATTTCCCCCACTTATTCGATAATCCTCCACTACGTTGAAACCCATTTCCTCACTCTCTCCCTCCCAAGTCTCTCGTAACACACCCACTCACCCACTAAAAACCCAATTATCCCCCGTTAAAAACCCACTTACCTCACACATCCCCATCTCCCTCCTGTCAGCTCTCAACCCCCACTCTCCTCCACGTACCCATCTCTCCCTTTCAACTCTCACCCCATCTTCTCCACAAACCCACAGCAAAACTCCCCATCCCACATTCCGAAATCCAGACTCTCATCTCTCTTTTTCTTCCACTAGTATCTCCCTCCCATTCAGTAATACCCCCACTCATTCTCTCCCATTACGAAACCCACTCAACACTCCCTCTCATTTCTTTTTATCTCCCACTTATCTCTCCTCTCCCCTCATTATCACCCACTAACACTAACACTTCCCTCTCAGCCCAGAGAATCCACTTTCCCACCCACTCTCTCATCTCTTCACTGTGTCCAATCTCCAACCCACTCTCTCCCTCCCACGTCTTTCTCCCTCTCTCTTTCTCTCCCTCACCACGGCACCCATCTTCCCCCTCTCTTTATCTCTCCCTCACTCCCTCTCCTCTGCGGACGGGGGCCTTTCCCTTCTACTTTCTTCCTCTCTCATTTTTCTCCTTCGGACTCACACACCACCGAAGCCCATCGACGCCGCCGAGCCCCCTGTGCATGCACGCACGCACCGACCTCCCCTTGCTCACGCCCTCTCTTACCCCCCAGACCTCCGCTCCCCCTCCGCAACCGACGCCACGCCCGCGAGCTCCTCGTCGTCTCCCACGCGAGCCCCTCCGCCACCGGCCAGCCCCCAGCCACCTCCACGCCAGCCGCTGTCGTTCCCCCTCTCACAGCAACTCCCCCTCTCTCGCGAGCGCCCTGCACCCCCTGTGCATGCTCTCCCCCTCGCCACGGCAGCAGCCCCTAGCCACCTCCACGCTCACGCACTAAGCCTCCATCCTGCCGACGCCCAGCCCTCCCCCTGCGACGCCACCACCGCGCGGCCGCCCCTCTGCTCTCGCCCTCACCGCCGGCCGTCCGAGCCTCCACACCCTCCACCGGACGTGACCCTCTGCACCACCTCCGCAAGCCACCGCCGTCGGTAGAGCATCCACCCCCCCTGCCTCCCCAACTTACCTCTAACCCACGTCCCCCACCGTCGCGGCCGAACCACTCCCTATTCCCTCTCTCTAACTTCCACACCCAGCCACAGCTACCTCCCACGCTCAGCCCCCCCGCCGACCGCGGCGACCTCCCCCGACCCCCAGCGCCGCCCCGGCCGCGCCAAAAGGGGTTTACCCCGTGGGAGTACGGACAGAGGTGCGGTAAGCCCATAGAGCTTCTACTAATCTTTCGGCCTAATCAGTAAATTTATATGACTCGCATATTTTTTTGATAATTTTAAGAAGTGTCTTGTTGGTGGCCTCGACTTGGCCATTGCCTTGGGGATAGTATGGGGATGAATGATGTAATAAAATATTATACTTCTTACACAGGTCCTGGAGCTCTTGTGACACGAACTGAGACCCGTTGTCGGTGACGATGTCACTTGGCACTCCAAATGGCGAGATGATGTTCTTCAGGATGAAGCGACAAACTGTGGTTGCTTTGATTTCCGCATACGCTTCGACTTCAGCCCACTTGGTGAAGTACTCAGTAGTGGTAATGATGAAGGATTTTTGCTTGGTCTGAGAATTAGGATCACCTAGTGGGCCTACAATGTCAAAAGTCCACATGGAGAATGGCCAAGGAGCAGAAAGAGGATGGAGAGATGAAGCAGGAGCATGAATTTTGTCAGCATGGAGTTGACATTGAATACACCTACGAATGTAGGTGGAGCAATCTTCTTCTAAGGTTGGCCACTAATAGCCTTGCCTAAGAATCTTCTTCGCAAGGGCTTGACCATTAACATGCCCCCCGTACTCACTAGAATGAGCTGCTTCAATGACCTTCCAGGCCTCATCATCGTCCAAACACCTCATAAGAACCCCATTAAGAGCATATCTATACAATTCTCCGACAATGATTGTGTATCTTGAGGTGACTCTTCTAATGGCCTTACACTGCTCGGCGTTAGCCGATTCTGGGAATGAACCATCCCTACAACATTGTTTAATTTTGTAGTACCAAAATAATTCCTCTTCCTCTAAGATCTCCTCGAGCTCTGCTAAAGACACCTCTTTCAAATCCTCCATCTCAACCTTCTTCTCTACGGACTTTCTAAGGTTATCAAATCAAGGATCCTGAAGGGAAGGAGCGTCTAACCGCTGGACCACAATGGTCTTAGTAGAGAGACTGAGAGGAAAGGAGAGGGAAGAAGCAAGCGATGTAAGTGCATCAACTAGAATATTTTGAGATCGAGGAGTGTGAATGTATTAGTTTGCGAAATTGCTTAGCCAAGGGAGTGACTAGATCTTGATAGGGCTTGAGTTTGGGGTAACGGGTGCGATAGGTAGAGAGAACCTGGCGCAGAACCAACTGAGAATCTCCTATAATGTTCAACTAATGCATGCCCAAGACATAGGCGTGCTTCAACCAAGCAAAGAGAGCCTCACACTCGGCTACATTCTTGGTAGCAGGGAAAGAGAGCTGATATGCAAGGGGAATAGTCACTCTCTCTGGAGTGAGGAGAACAGCGTTGATCTCTCGGCCTTGAGAATTAAGTATGCCATCGAAGTGCAAGGACCAGAAAGGGTGATGAGTGAGCACAACAAGATGTTCATCGGGGAACTCATCCTGGATGGAATCTGTATAAGGAATAGGTGAATGGGCAAGATGCCCAGCGATAGCATATCCCTTGATTGCCTTCTGGACGACGAACGTGATATCGAACTGGGAGAGGAAACTCTGCCAGCGAGCCAACCCCCATCTACCCCATCCCCCATCACCTATCTCCACCCTTCCCATCCAGTTCGTAGGTAATAGAAAACCATCAGCTTGTAGAGGGTGCCATGCCATTATCCTAGGGCTAATGGAGGCATACCATATACCGTTGGAAAGAACATCAAGTCAGCTTTACAACAGAGGTGGCCTTGCCATCTTTCAACATCAGAGCTGTCCGGGAGAGCCATTCTCCCTAAATTGTGCAAATCAATCCAGACTAACAACCTGAGGCGAGTTCCAAGGGCCACCACAGCCACACCCCTTGGCTTCTGGAGGTGCCACTTGGCCGACAGCTTCTTCCACCTATCAAACGTCTTCAGCAAAAAGTGACGCCCCGATCGACATCCGGAGGAGTGATTTCCAATTTTTCTCCCCCAGATGCTCTGCTCTGTCCACTCTTGGACTAAGCCAACACCTGCTCACTAATCTGGCTGCTTCGGTCTGCTCTGACCTCTGCCGACATTCCCGTAGGTGCCGTCTCGAAGAGGACTTGACATCGGTTCTAACGACTCTGGCCCCACTCGATTCCAGTTCAGGAACGCTTGAGGCAGCCACTTCTTCCCGTTGCTGAGGTACTCCTGCAGACTGAACCAGAAACCCAGGGCCCTTCTTGCGACCAGCCCCCGAACGGATCTAGCGACCAGAGGATTCTACAAAATCAGGTGTCATCATGACCCAGTTACGAAGACCCTCCCACTGGTTTTGTCTCCGAAAAAAATCGTGAGTGGCTGCAGCAATGACAACACTGCCTGTCTGTCCTCTATTCCAGAGAACAGACAGAACCGACAAGCTTCATCCCCTTGGTTTCTAATTCCATTCTCCCCTCCTCGCCTGGCTGGCTGACCGCCCCTCCCTTGCGTGGGGGTAGTTTTGGTTGTATTTTGATTCTCCCTACCCCTAATCCACCCCCTTTGCAAGGGCGTAGTGCATGTATTAGAAGGTTAGCGATCCAAGCTTTGTCGACGCAGCCTGCGGGAAATACCCACGCTTCCCCACTCGCCCCATCTCCGGCAGGGATCGACGTCTTCACGCTGATCAGGTGAGCTCCTGATCACTCTCCTCCGCTGGTAGCATTATCTTTGATGGCTTATTATTGCTTTCAATTGCCCGTCGGACGGTGAGCGAGTGCCCAGTCTAGAATCCACCAAATCGAGTGTCCACCGTGGAGCGAGCTGTGAGAGTGGCCCTATATACCACGCCCTCGGGGTGCTGGCCGCCCATCGGGCATCCCAGATCCTTAGGGGTTCAGCCCCAAGTTAGCCAACCCTCTGGAATCTCAAGGTCCAACCTCAGACCCTCATCCCCCATCGTCGGTCCACCAATGGACCTAGGTGTGTACATCACAGGTGAGTTCACTAGAGTGGGTCTGCCAACTCGGTTGTTTGCTTGCAATTTAGGTCCAAGGAGGCATTACGGGTGAGTCCACTAGAGTGGGTCCACCAACTTGGTTGTTTGCTTGCAATTTAGGTCCAAGGAGTTGTGTCACATCAAGAATGGTGACGACTTATCTTGCTGTTGCTGAAATACGTCAAGCACCATGAATTCCTTGAGGCCCGGGCAATGCGGATGAGATGCTCAGGTATAGATAAGTCTGGAGTCACCTCGGGCCAAACGGCGTCCTCCAAGACATGAGAATCATCAGGCATATACTTTCGCAGTATCGACACATGAAACACATCATGCACAGCAGTTAGCTCCAGGGGCAATTGCAACTGATAAGTGACTTCTCCAATATGCTTGACAATAAGAAAAGGACCAATGTAGTAGGGACTTAGCTTCCCACGCTTACCAAAGCGCATCACACCCTTCATAGGAGAAACTCTCAGAAATACCCGATCTCCCACTACAAAACTGAGGGGTTGCCTCCTCCGATCGACATAACTCTTCTGCCGGCTCTGCGCTGCCAACATCTTTTGTCGAACGAAATACACCACCTCAACACACTACTGTAGCAATTCTGGTTCTGTCAGGACACGCTCACCTACCCTGAACTAATCAAGTGGAGTCTAACATGGTCGCCCGTACAACGCCTCATAAGGAGCTATGCCAATGCTCGAATGATAGCCATTGTTATAGGAGAACTCCACTAACGATAAATGGTGGATCCAACTCCCCTGCCACTCTAGACAACACGATCTCAACATATCCCCCAAAGTCTGGATGGTCCTCTCAGACTGACCATCTGATTGAGGATGATACGCTGTTGGCACCCGAAATATGATCAATGACAATCACGCCTCAACGATAAAAGAATGCGGCCCACCAAAGTGTAAAAGTCGAAGAAAATCAACACATAAGGGTCCTCGCGGACAGCTGAAGCTTCAGGTCATGACGAGAGTGTCAGGGGCTTCGTCTTAGGATGGTAGGAGGAAATCCACAACAAACCGGCATTGCTGTTCGGCCTGTCCAATGAACCGGTATCGACTCGGTCATGCCGAACAAACCCCATCCGTCGTTCCATCAGGACGAGAATGTACCTGGTGGTCTGTCACCTGATGAGAAACTCTCCCGAGGTGAAGGAGCGTCTCTGGCCCCTCAGAATAAGGTGCCGAAGGCCGTATTAGAGGAAGACCCTAGTGACCCGACACAGGTACGTCTTCTTACCGGACAGGGCCGTTAGCGACCAAATAGCTACCCAGTCAGGGAGAAAGCACCCCAGGTAGTGGCCCACTCCCTGGGAATGTTACAAATACAGATGAAGCCGGTTCGGTAGCACAGATCATAGTGCTGAAGGCCATGTCAGTGGAAAACTCGAGTGTCCGAGCTAAAGACACAAATGGCTCCGGAATTGGCCGTTCAGTGGCCTGAAAGCTTTCCTGATACTTCTCATGGCGATTCTACGAGGCCACGATGAGATGAAAGATCAAGGTGACTCCCGGAGCCAGTCCAAGACCTGCAGGCTGGCCCTGGCCCCAACAAGCACAAGAGGTAGGGGCTAAACCGGCATGCCCCTTACCCAGCACGCCCCACTACCATCGATGCCCTCCAAAATTGGCACGCAAAAGAGAAGGGCCAAGTGCCATAACCGGTGCGCTCACCCCGCTCCGGGTGAAGTCACGCCATTGAAGACCTATAAGAAGGTTGCCCTTCGATGAGAAAAAAGAGAGAGAGGCAGACAGAGAGAAATATTCACGCTCCTAGTGAGCTTTTGTCATTGAGTTGATGTTTCTCATCCCTTCTGGTGGCGTCTTTTGGAGATTTGCCTTGGAATTACTTTCTTAGTGATGTCTTTGTCCTGTGTCTGCTTAAGTGTGGATAGCAATTATTCTGAGCCTGATCTGCTTCCTTTTTTTACGGTTGCTTAGCTTTGGACTCTGTTATGGTGTTAAGATCTGTTGCATACCATGTTTGTCGTGCCGTGTCCAACGGTCGATGTGTTGTGAAGGCTCATTTATTATTTTAGGACGTAAAGGTAAGCTGAGATTTACATTTTTCCTTGGGCTTTGTGCTGATGCTGGTGCTCTCTTTCGTTGCACTTAGGCTTCTTGTGATTGGTCGTTCTCTAGATCGGTACTCGTGGCGTGTTACATTGCGATTTTCTTGAATTGTGATGGCGCCTAGTGTGTACTAAGATGCGGATACCGAGCTATCGTTCTGATGCCGGTGTGCATTGTGTGAGTGCGCAGCGAAAGCGTGTGGGTTGGTTACCCACAGGTCGAGGATCTTTTCATGTGGTTCTGGCCAGTCGAGAGAATTGTTCTCCTCGATGTGACTTCATCTTGGCTTCTTGTGCCTTGATGTCATCTTTTGTCATGCTGTTGCTGGTAATTTTTCTTGTGTTGGCATCGACAGTTACGAGTGTTGGGGAATTTGTCAGCATTCCAACTGATTGACTACCTTTTGCTCTGCATTTTGTCTCTTGGGTGTTGTGTTCTCGAGGCGTACTTGTAGTCCTTGAGATGCGTCCCTTGAGATTGTCAGTTTCTTGTCATTTCTTATTATTGTGGGTCTTTCTTAGTGAGCTGTCTGATGCATGACCTGTTCCCTGTGGTCGCGTGGTCAGCTGCTTTTGTGCCTTGATGTGACCCTACTTGCAGTTGTGTTCCGTGGTTCTATGTGCTATACGGAGCCAGAATCCTGTAGGTGCTGCCGTATTGTTGTTTCGAGTGCTATTTTTGTATGATTTTGTGCTTCTGTCTTGGACCATTGTCTTGTCGGTTAGCATTGCTATACTCCTCTTCCCGAGTAGAGTTAGCTTGCGACTCGATCAGATGTGATATCTGAGTGAGGACTGACTTGATTGTGCTTGTGATTCAGCATTGTTGTCGTTGGCGTCCTGTGTGCTAGGTGTTCCCTGTTACCTTTGGCACTGGAGCTGATGATGTGGTCAAGTGGTCAGCTGTGAGGACTGTGTTTCCTTGTGTAAGCTGATGCTTGCCGTGCCTATCATTTTATTTTTCGTGATCTATTGTCGTGGCAGTCGTGTCTCTTTTTTCGTGAGACGTAAGTGACGTTGCCCTATTTTTGAGGTGTCGGACTTGTGTTCACTTGTGTCGTGCTCAATCCTGAGCATGTGCTCGTGATTGTGGTCTGACTATATTCCTCTGAGCTTTGTGTCTCGTGATTCATTTCATTTCGCAGTTGTATTGTAGGGTTGTTCTTCCCTGCTTCTCCTTGGTTAGTCCTTAAATTTTGACGATGAAATTTCTTAAAGGAGGGGAGGATGTAATGTCCTGGATCTTTATTGGATCATTATTAGGTCTTTCGGATCCTTCGGAATCGGGAGGAATTAGAAGAAGAAATTGATAAATTGAGAGGGGCGGATCTGGGGGATCCATAAGTGAAGGAGGAGACTTATGGGGGATGGGATCCGGAGGTTTTGGAGGAGGATGAGGGATGGATAAAGAATTAAACAGAGAAGGGTTCGGAGGCTCCGGATGAGGTGAATGGCAGTTGAATAGAATGAATGGAATCAATGAGGGATCTGGAGATTTCGGAGGAAGATAATGACGAGGGATGGATAAAGGCAAAGAAGAATCCAGAGGCTCCGGATGAGGAGAATGTGGGTTGGATAGAGGATCCGGAGGTTCTGGAGGAAGATAATGGCGATGGATAGATAAAGGCAAGGAATTAAACAAATAAGGATCCTGAGGCTCCGGATGAGGAGAATGCGGGTTGGATAGAGTGAATAGAATCAATAAAGGATCCATAGGTTTTGGAGGAAGATAATGACGATGGATAGATAAAGGCAAGGAATTAAACAAAGAAAGATCCAGAGGCTCCGGATGAGGAGAATGCGGGTTGGATAGAGTGAATGGAATCAATGAAGGATCCAGAGGTTTCAGAGGAAGATAATGACGAGGGATGGATAAAGGCAATGAATTAAACAAAGAAGAATCTGGAGGCTCCGGATGAGGTGAGATATGAGGGTCCAAGGATCCTAGAGAAAAGGAGGAGCTTGATTGCGTGGATTTAGATGATGAAAAGCGTCCCCTCAGCCAATGGATTGCCCATAAAAAGAAGTTGAATAGCAGCAAGAGCAATGATAGAATGGGACAGGAAGTGGATGGACAAATGAGGGCTCTCTCACCAAGGGATTTCTTATCCTTAAGGTTCACCTTATGCCTTCCTTTCTTCTTGGTAGATACTCTCTTACAATGCAGCCTCTCAACCTTCAACATGGCTGCTTGGCCTCTTGGGGTCACATGCCCTTTCCAACGATGTGCCCAAACAGATGACCTTGTCCTTTTATGATTCAGCAGCTCAATTGGTACCGTTACCATCCACAGACTCTCATTTGATGGACTTTCACTAGGACCCCTACATTCAAAAATGAACAATAACTCCCTTGGCAAATAATCAAGGTGAAAATTTGAGAGTTTGGCTTTTGAAACAGGAATCTTGACACGAAATGGCTCCTTTGAAAATAGCCCTCTCAATGGATGGTATCTATCATTGGAGATTCAACATTTGGCATAAGAAGCCTTATATTTGGCGTACTGCTCTAGATTGTTGGAATATTATGCGTGAATATGCTTGGTAACATAGGAATTTGCCCCTTGCATGGAAGTTGGTGGTGAGTAGACATGATGTCAAAAGCTTCCAACAAGGACTGCCCTGACCCACCCTTGAGCATAGACTTCATCATCTGCTTTGCAGTGGAATGTGTCATCATTATGCTTGAGGAGAACCCCTTCTCTTGATTAGCCATTTAGACTATGACCGAACAAGGGGTAATGAGAGTCTTGAAGGTATCTTGGCCAATGAGTAATGTGACCTTTATTGTTTTGGCCCCTGATTTACTCAGTACCAATTTGTGAGAGTCTTTGACGGATATTGATGTAGGTGAAGGGGACACCAATTGCTACTCAAATGACCCATTAACCTAATTAACTGACTCAAATAAAGAAAGATTACATGGAGAAGACTCAAATAAAATGGAATATATATATATGACTCAAAAAATGAAGAGTAGTAGGTGATGTCCCTATCACACATTATCGTCATTATGGTCCTTACGTCTGAACCAGTGCATAAACTCTATTCTTTGCATTGGCATTATCTTCTTGTCAAACGAATATACCTCTTTTTCGGCGCTAGGCTTTGTGCCTTAGTTGATATCCACACATTATCACCATTGCGGACCTTACGTCTAAATCGGTGCGCAAAATCGTTTCCTTGCATTGGCATTAGTGACCTGTCGACGAATGAACCTTATCCGGCGCAAAGCTTCGTGCCCTAGCCAGTATTTACACATCATCGTCATTACGAACCTTGCTACATTCATCCAAATGAAACTCCGAATAGGATGCTCATCACAAGTCCCACTGGAGGTCTACTTCTCTTAAACCGTTGACTCGGGCCTTCCGTCCCTATCGATAAATAAATCTACCTTTGCTTCGGTATTTAGCCAATACCGATGAACAAACCAGTAGTTATCCCCTTCATCATCAGTGAGATCAGCAAATATACAGTTAATCTGGACCTTTCGTCCTCGTTAATGAATAAACCCACCTTTGCTTCGACATCTAGCCAATGCCGATGAACAAACCAACACTGATCCTCATCGTCATCGGTGAGATCAGTGAATATACCGTTAACCTAGACCTTTCATCCTCATTGATGTCTAAACCTACCTTTGCTCCGGCATTTAGCCAATGCCGATGAGCAAACCATTATTGACGACTAAACTCATCTTCCCTTCGGCATCAGCTTGATAATAGTAATCAAACCAAACCATCGCAAGACATCTCGTTAGGGAAAGGCAAATATGGTCACTAAAAAAATGAGGCTTAAAATAGAGGTGTCTCGTTGGACTTGGCCAGACATCCTGGACAATGGCAAAAATGGCAATAACCTGGCTGCGGTGAAAAGTCGAAAGGGCGCTACGGGCAAAATTGGTTACCCGACCACGTGAAAACCTGAAAGGGCGGGTGGAAAAAAACAATAGGGGGCTGGCTCTAGTGAAAACTTGAAAGGGCACCTGACTAGATAATGTGATTAAAAAAATGATGATGAATGAAACCTTCTTCTACCTCAATTATTATTCATGTTGCACGGGAATTCTTGTATGCGACAGATACACCAGGTCCCACCACCACAAACCTTATGCTTATGCTATAACAAACTCTTTTCCTTCGGTGTTTAACCCATGCTGATGAACAAACCTACCGTCGATTCTCGTCATCATTGACAAAATCGATGAACAAATCGTCGACTCGAACCTTTTGTCCCCGTCGACAAACAAACTCTTTTGCTTCATCATTTAACCCATGGCGATGAACAAACCTACTATCAATTTTCATCGTCATCGGTGAAATCGATAAATAAACCATCAACTTGGTCCTTTCCTCCCCATCAATAAATAAACTCCTTTGCTTCGGCATTTAACCAATGCTGATGAACAAATCTACCATCGATTTTTGTCATCCTCATGTCGGGAAGGGATTCTTCTTCCTTCAGGCAAAGAGGGGAATGATTGCGTTGACCTCTCCCCCCGGGACTCTTCACACAAAGGGTGGAAAACCCTATTCTTCTGGGTAGGGCCCAACAAGGATGCTACTAGCTGGAATTTTCCTATCAACCCGAATTATCACCCGGTGTTCCCTCCGAAACATCCAGTGATTTCCCCAGAGACTGAAGAGGGGATCAAAATCATTCAAAGCAACCGACGGTCGACCATGGAGCTGATGACCCCAGCCAATATCGAGCATTATGTGCGCCGTGCACTGCCTCCTGACGGTAGGGATCTTTGCATTTGACATCATCTGTCAGTTGGTTGGTTAAACGTTTGCCACTAATCTGTCTCAGGTTGCAGAGCTGAGGGGCAGTGTTGATGAGGATCAGTAGGCGCCGGCGGAGTTGGGAGTGGACGACCAAGTAGAAGTGGCCGCTGCAGACGTGCCTCCATTGCTCGCGGGTCTAGTGTTCGTGGGTCCCTCTTCCGGCAGAGATAAGGGCAAGCAAATCGCTCGGGGAGGGGAACCAGAGCGGCGGGGGTCTCAGTGTAAAGACTCTGGGGAGTAGTTAATGCTGGCCTCAATGAAGGCCCTAACCGCTGAGAAGAGTCAGCGGAAGAGGGCAAAAGTCCCTTGCCCGACTGAGTCCCAGCTTGTGGTTGGTCGTCGCTCGGCAACACCGGTCCCTCCATTGAAAGCACCAGTGCCTGCTGAAGGGACCCTGTCGAGCTTACCGGGACCCGGGAGGGTGAGGAGGTCGGTCCGGGGACTGCTTCCGAGCTACGTGATGACGTTTCGAGCTTAGAAGCCTCCGAGGGAGAGGTCCCATCGTTGCGCCACTCGGGAAGGAGCCCTACACGTCAGCAGGGGCGGTTCAATCCTCGAGCTGCCATTTACGAATGTTACCGGTGAAGTCCCATGATCAATGACACCCAAGAGGGGGGTGAATTGGGCGTTTACAAATTTTAATGAAACTTTTGGCCTTTTTTAAAATATGTGATAAAATACTAATTAAGGATCCAAATCTATTCAATCACGAAATGGGTTTATCGAAATCTATTTGGTGATTAGATAGATTATTTAATATGAATGTGGATAAACAATGAACAATCATATACTCTCACACTTACGTAGAATAGGGATAGAGGAAATGGAACAAACCACACAATTACACACACAATGCACAGTGGTTTTTAAGGTGGTTCAGATGTAATGACGGCAATCCTATGTCCACCCCTCACCAAACCTAGTGAGGCTTCACATGGGGATAAATCCCCAAATGGAGATGATGCTCCAACAACACATGCAGGACGACGCCTGCACACAAACACGGGGACGCGCCCCAATATGCACACACACACGGAGATGATGTCTCCAACATGATCTGACAATGGGATCACCAACACAAACACCTGCTACCATAAGTGCAGCAATCCACACACATGAGACAGATCGGGTATAAATAGACCCACACACACACAAACGCAGATGTAGGAAGATCCACGCACACACACAAATTAAATACGACACACACAAACACACACACGACCTTATAATTGAAATGGAATTTCTATTTGTTCAATTATCTGAGTCTTATTCTGCTCTGATCGACACGACTGTTTAACTGTCACGTTCCGAGCAACGAACACGTTCCGCTACTATCGGTTCGGGGCGTGACATCGGCAGAGGGGAGAGCTGAACCAGAGCCGTCTTCGACTGCAGGGATGGCCCTGGCCTTCTTGGCCCACTTTTTGGCCTTCACGGCATCCCGCAGCATCTTCTCCATGGGATCCTTGCGCTTGGGCCCCCGCTGCTTGGAAGACCCTTCCCGGGCCACCCCCTTGCCCTTGTCTTGGGCTCGAGCGAAATCCTCGGGAACTCGCGACTCAACGGCGTCCTTAGTCAAAGGCGCCTCCTCCTCAGTCGGCCGCCTGGTGTCTGCGCAAAGGAAGATAGGGTCAAGGAAAGAAGAACGACTTCCTCATCCAAAGGGAAAGTTGATTCCTGATGCCCATACCTGCCGGCCGCAGTCGCTTGAGAAGGCACCGCTCGATATTCTCCGGGGTCACAAGCTCTTTCGTAGACTGGCGATGCTTCAACAGGGTCGTTGCGTGCTTCTCCACCTCCGGGGTGAACTCATCCTATCTCGGAGGGATGTTCAGGTGAAAGTTGGGCATCACGGGACATCTCCATGACTCCTCCACTGAAGAAATTCCCACCCAGAAGAATTGAGTCTTCCACCCCTTGTGGGAAGAGTCCTTCACGCCTAAGGACACACAGCACCTGTTTCACCTCGCCTGAACATAATAGAAGTCCTTCCCGACCGAGGAATGCTTCTTCAGCTCAATGTAATAATGGAAGAGGTCCAAGGAAGGAGGAACCTTACACTGGAAGCAGAGGATGCAGAAAGCAGAGATGAGGAGATAAGAGTTGGCTACCAACTGGATGGGAGCCAACATGAAGAAATTGAGAAGGTCAAGAACAAAAGGGTTGAAGGGGAGACAGAATTCACCCTTCCACGACAAAAGGAGAGAGTAAAAATGACCAATACGAGAGTCCAAGCTCATCTCGTAAGTAGCAGCGGTGAAGTAATACTTCCAAGGCAGGCGAAACTGGTGCTCCAACCGCTTCAGCTCCGTCTCCCCTAGCTCGCTATAGTTTGGAGCCGACGGTATCACCACCACTCTCGCCTCAGGCTCGTTCGGATGCTGGTCCGCCATGGAATCCGAAGAGAAGCTTGGGGAAGAAGGCTTCAGAGACTCCGAAGATTCTAGGGGGAGAGGAAGTTGCTGGATCGCCGCCGCGATTTTCTTCGCCTACTCTACAAACTCCACCACAAGTCCCTGCTCTTCCGCCTTATCTCCAAGGGGCATGAAAGCAAAAACGAAGGAGAGCAAAACCTAAAGTAGTGGGAGTCCAGAACGCCAATAGCGCACAACCCTTATATCCCCTCATGGACGGCGGCGCGACGTTCCGACCTCCCAGATAATGGGGGGCTCTTCATTTCAAATCCATCAGGATTATCATTATTACGCGCCCAGGTGACCACGACACGTGGCTTCTTAACACCGCCAGATTTCCACCCACCCGAGCCATGCTGATCCAAAACCCAACGGCTACTCCTCCGAGCTTGACAAGGCTTGGGAGTAGGAGGGGGACAAGTGGAGAGGAGGATTTCTGTAGCCCAATTAAGAGCGGCTGAATGAGGTCCAGCAAGACCAAACGAGGCCCAGCTCATCTAAGTGACAGCCCACAGGATCCACTTATCATGAAAGCCCAATAAGTTCATTCGGAATCAAGCACCTCCTAGGCGGCCACTAGGCTCGGAGGTCCAAGCATCGGTCTGGTCCGAGGAAGATTCATGCCTGAGCAACGCCCCATATCGGGACAAGGGCTGGCGCCCCGCTCCCAGTCCGACCGAATTACACCCGAGCTATGCCTATCGCTCGGATAGGAGCTGGCATCCTCCATACTTGGGTCGACCGACGGGTGCTTATCTATGTTGCCATTGAGAGCCCTTTATGAGCAAGAGTTTATGAGGATAAGGGAGGCCAAAAGTCCTCAAGGTTATAAAGAGCCCACGATAAGGACGTAAAGAGCCCATGTCGAGGATGTAACACCCACCCAAACTCCTCCGCTAACGGGATTCATGAAGCTGGCACACTATTTATACCTGGGACTCCCTTCAGTGAAAGGTAAGGCATAACACGCTTAAACTCCCTGAGCAGGAACTTCCTCACCATCTTGGTGGAGAGGAATCTCGCACAACATCTTCCTCCTCCCCTCACAGCTTCCACCACTACTCTACTGACTTAGGCATCGGAGGGTTTTTCCCTAGGGAACCATCCCCGGGCCCCCTGATTCGTTTCTCTTCCTTACAGGTCTCAGCATGGTGATCACTTCCTCCAGCTCAGGACCAACGCGAGATCGACCCTCTTCAGCAACCGATAAACGACTTTCCCAATGCGCTCGACGATGAGGAAAGGACCAATGTAGCCGGGACTCAGCTTCCCACGCCTGCCGAAACACATCACACCCTTCATGGGAGAAACTCTCAGGAATACTCGGTCTCCCACAGCAAAGCTAAGAGGTCGTCTCCTCCGATCGACATAACTCTTCTGCCGGCTCTGCGTTGCCAACATCTTTTACCGGATGAAATGCACCACCTCAACACACTGCTGCACCAAATCTCATCTCGTCAGGACATGCTCGCCCACCTCGAACCAATCAAGCGAAGTCCGACAGGGCCGCCCATACAACGCCTCATAGGGAGCCATACCAATGCTCAAATGATAACTGTTGTTGTAGGCAAACTCCACTAACTGTAAATGGTGGGTCCAACTCCCTTATCACTCTAGGCAACACGATCTCAACATGTCCTCCAAAGTCTGGATGGTCCTCTCAGACTGACCGTCCGACTGAGGATGATAGGCCAAGCTAAAGGCCAACTCGGTGCCCAGAGCTCTATGAAAACTCCTCCAGAATCCTGATGTGAAGCGCGGATCACGGTCGGACACAATGGAGATGGGGACTCCATGCAACAGGACGATCCGCTCCACATACAATCTGGCCAACTTTTGCACGCTCCAACTGACTTTGATCGGCAACAACCGAGCCGTCTTTATCAATCTATCCACCAGTAACCGAATACTATCATTCCCACTGGGTGTCCTCGATAACCCAACCACAAAATCAGTGGTCACATGGTCCCACTTCCACGCAGGTATCTCCAAGGGCTGAAGTGTACCCCCTGGTCGCTGGTACTTAGCCTTCACCTGCTAACAGGTCAAACATCTGGTCACAAACTCAGCTACATCTCTCTTCATGTCAGGCCACTAAAACTGCCTCTTCAGGTTCTAGTACATCTTAGTCGATCTGGGGTGCATGACATATCAGCTCCCATGAGCCTCACGTAACACCGTACGCTTCACCTGCTCCTCAGTTGGGACGCACAACCTACCCTATGAACCTCACATCTCCATCCTCGCCAAGCTCCACCTCGGCCATTGACAGAATATGGGGTAGCTCGAGGTCCGCATGCTGAGCCTCAGTCACCTGCCGACGAACAGCAGGCGTGACAGTCAGACTTGCCAGGACAGCCGAACCCTGATCCTGAGGTATCTTGAGCCTAAAAGTCACGACCGACACCTGCTCCCAAAGCCTCCACTTCCTCAACAACATCTGACTGACCACTACTCTCCTGCTCAGAGCATGAGCCATGACATTCATCCTGCCAGGATGATAAGACAGAGTAAAATCATAATCCTTTATATACTCCATCCACCTCCTCTGCCTGAGGTTAAGGTCCTTCTGGATGAACACATACCTCAAACTCTGATGGTCAGTGAAAAGCTCAAACTTCTCGCGGTGTAGATAATGCCTCCAGATCTTCAGGGCGAAAATCACCGCCGCCAACTCAAGATCATGAACAGGGTAGTTCACCTCATGTGGCTTTAGCTGCCGAGATGCATACGCCACAACTCTCCCGTGCTGCATCAGCACAGCACCGAGACCCACCCCGGAAGCATCTGTACACACCACGAAGCAAGAGTGAAGTCTAGAGCCATCCAAGTGTCGAGAGTTCCATAGTCTTGTCTACTCTTTTGTTTCTTGAGTCAAACATTGTAATTTTCTTCTTATTTAGTCATCATACTATTTGGAAGAAATATGATTATATAAATAAATGATTGGGTTATTACTATATTGTGCGCTCTGTCATTGTGTTGAATGCACTACGCTCTGATTGACATGATCGATATAGACTCGTCACGACACCTCCGGGTAATTTTCCGCGCTCGGGGCGTGACAATAGTTTACTTCTGTATCTTCATCACCCTTTTCTTTGTTCACATTGTTTCATGTTTATGCACATATTTGTGTTGAGGGCGGGGTAGATAAATCATCTACACCTGTGTGTGTGGGGGGGTCATCCCCATGTGTGTGTGTGTGTGGTGGATTTCAGCCCCGTGTGTGTGTTGAGGACGTCGTCCTCGTGTGGTAAAGCCTTGCCAATTTGGTGAGGGGCGGACGTTGGTCTGCGGGTTCGTAGACTGAACCACCTTAAAAATGCCTTCTGTAGTGGGTTGTTCTTTATGTGATGGATCCCTATCTTCTATCCTCATTCACAGATTACGGTGCTAGCTTATGCATGCTCATGTTAGTTATTTCCTAATGCACTCACTAGCATCATCCTCACACTCCTCACTAGAATCTTATTGAGTAGCTTGTCAGTCTAACTTTTGATCTGTGTGTGCACGTGCGTCGACCCCACTTGTGTGTTGCGTCGATGCAGCTTCTTACTAAACTGCTTGTGCTTATGGAGGCGTCAACCTCACCATTTGACATTGTGTTTTTGTCATTTTCATTTGAGATATTCCTATTTAATCCACTGTGTATAGTGTCTAAGTGTCTCGTGTGCATCATAGATGTTGTTTGTTCTTTAATGAGCTAAAGGTTCTAATTGGTCATAGTTTGTACTAGACCTATTCAAGCCCCCCTTCTAGATCCGGTTGCACCCAAGGAACCTAACAATTGGTATCAAAGCTTAACTCTGTCATACTCAGATCCAACGATCTACAGAGGAAGATCCCGGTGTATTTGATCTAATGGATTACTCTGCTGGTCAAGTTTCAATGATTTCCCTGCCTATATTTGATGGTTCTGATTTTACCATGTGGCTAGGAAAGATGTGTGCCTTTGTCAACTCCATTGATACAAGGTTATGGAATCTCATATACCATGGTTCGCACAAGCTGCCATCAGATACATCTGAATGGTCTGCTGAACACAGGACAAAAAATATTGATAACCTTGCAACCTTCAATCTGATGAAAGCTACAGTAGATGTCACCATATTTCCCTTTGTTTCCAGCTACAGCACTGCTAAAGAAATCCTAAATGGACTGGCCAAGATCCACAAAGAAGGAAAAAGAGATCACTATCTCATGGCCGACAGTCCAGATCAGCCAAGCAATCCGTCCTCATCGCAGGTAAGTTCTGACTCTGAGGATTTTACGTTCAAAGAATTGATGGATGCCTATGATATGCTAGCCAAATAATATAAGAAAATAAAATCTAAAAATAAAAAATTGAGAAAGGAACTTAAGAAAAATTCTCATGATGGGTGACCCAGCGGTCGGGCAATGGACCGCCATCCTCCTCGGAGGTTTGGGAGTGTCCGCCTAGTTTCTGGAGGCATCTGGGGCTATGCGGTCCTGGCTGGAGCGCTATGCTAGGCTTTGCGGTCTGAGCCAGACCGCCAAGCTCTGGGACGGCCCAGGGAGGGCCACCTCTTGGCTTACATGTTTGTCGTGCCCGTTTAAGTGATGTGTTGGTCTCCGGTCGACCCGGTTGTGACCAAGTGGTCAACTATCGATCTTGTGAATGTCCCGAACACCCTGGGGATTCTGTGTCTATGTTTTTGGGTGTCTAGAGGTACCATGCTATCTTGATTAGCATGCCAGTGGGTTTAAGAGTCTGGGTGACTCCATGTGTTTCAGGCTTTTGTGTTACGCTTGATCGAGTCACCATGTATCGATGTGAGTGTGGTGGGGGTTCCCCCAGACATCATGAGTTCTCTAGAAAGTGATTTTCAAGTGGGCCATGTGTAAGGCCTTGGACTGCGAGTCCGGTCACCTAGCCTAGGGCTGGAGGATTTCTTAGTTCCCTTTTTAAGGGAATGGTCTCGACGGTTGTGGACTGCCTCATGAGTCATCGTTCTGAGATTTCTGACCCTAGGGTTAGGGAAGATTGACAGCATGGCGCCATTCAGTGCAATGATCTTGACCTTGAGTCTTGTGACTCAAGGACCATTGGATTTAGTGAGTCTAAAGGACTGTCCAAAGTTCAGTGGCCTATCGCCACTTGCTTCTTTGTGACTTTCGCACTGGGTGCATACGTGGTTCTTGAAGTTTCTCCTCGGAGAGTGGTCACATCAGTGACTCGCCACTAGTCGTCACCTTCTGACATATGTGTGGTCCCACAAGGGAGTGGTGGCGAGGCTACCGGAGAGAGACGACTTTAGGCTGGTTGCCGTGGGCCTCCTACTGTGGCGGCTCGAGTCTGAGCTAGGAGGAAGAACCAGCTAGAGGGCCTGACGTAGCGCAGTCAGTCAGTGTGTGCACACGTGGTTGGGGACTTCGAATGCATGCTAGCGAGCACGACCCCGACTAGAAGCTTGTCAGTGTTACTTGTGTGTATGTCCCAGTTTCCTCCTGGGGCAAGAGAGAGACACTACGGCATGGTGTAAGTCGTCAGGGGACGTGTCCAGCTATGCTTCTATTGGGTAGGTACTCCTGTCATATGAGTCGTGACTCTTCTATTTTCGGGTTCCACTTCCCGTCTACGAGATGTGGCTTTTGGACAATTCTTGCATGTTTTCCCGAGCTGGTGGCTAGAGGTGCTTGGTAGGGATTACCGAGGCCTCACCGAGCCAGTGTGGGACTATGCGGTCCCGGTTGGTCATGCCTGTATAGGCAGGCATCTACGGCAGGGTTGCCGTGAGTGTTTGCTCGGTAGGTTTGGTGTTAGAGTGGTCTGGTTCCCAATTGTGAGATCGGGATTTTCCCTTTCTGTTGCCAATAGGAGTAGCAGTAGTGCCGAGTTTTGACTGGCCATTGGTTCACGGTTCCTACTGTGGTTGTTTAGCTAGTGCTACCTTCCTTTCCTCAGTTATTTTTCTCGGTTGGGGTTCCGCAAGACTCTCTCTCTCCCCTCACTCTTTCTCTCTCCCTCCCACCCTCTATCTCTCACGTGACACTCGCACTCTCTCCCTCTCTCTCGGTTTCGATCGAGATGGCAGTGAACGGAGGCGTGGAGGATGCAGTTGGAGAGGTCGTGATGTGAGGATCGCATTGATGCCCACCTTCCCTCGGTTCGCCGAGCGGGGAGACGAGGACGGGCAAGAGGAACCGTGGCGGTCTTCAGTCGCATGCACCCGGGATGCCAGTTTTGTCGCAATCGAGATAGGGGGATAGACTCCTCATCTTGCTAGGAATGTTTTGACACCACATGCATCGCCATCCGATGCCGTTTTCACTGATTTTTGTGCATGATTCCATGTTAATACATTTTAGCCTAATTTTCTCAAATTGATTCCATGGGCATTGTCTTTAAGTTTTGATGGCATGTATGGGTGTGGAATGGTTGGTATAGCTTGGCAGGTTAGCTAGAATTTTGATTCCCCTCGTTTGGACCCGACCGGGAGGGGTTTTGGCTCTGGCCAACCCGTTCCCGTCACTGCGGTAATGGCGCAGCCACCCCGCGACCGTTCCATGGTGGGCGGTCCACTCCAGACTGTTTAAGACCATTAGAAGGTCCATAATGGATCGTTTAGCCCTTAAAGCGGTACACTCCAAATCGTTCTATCCCTTTGAATAGTAAGGCGGTGTACAATAGAGTGGCCCAAGAGGGTCCGTTCAATTCATTTGAGCGGCCCATCGTTCGACCGTTTGGAGGACCCTTCGTCCTTCTGAGCGACTATCCCCTAACTGTTTTGTCCCTTAGGTAGACTGTTCTCAACTGTTTAGTTCCTTAGAGTTGGATATGGCATAAAGTTGAGCGGTTATGGTAGAACAGCGCAGACCAATGGCACGGTTAGTCGTCCAGCCGTTCAGGCCCATTGAGCGGCCTATCGCCCGACCGCCCACTCTCTGAGCGGCTATGATAGAATCGTGTAATTCCTATATATTTCAATTTATGCATATTCAATTGAGTTATGCTTTTATTATTGCATATTCGCCATGTTTCAAGTACTTTATAAAACTGTGGCACATCTTTACATCCCGATAGAATTACTTTCTCTTTCCTTGTGATGGAACCACTAGTCGTAGCCCAGCGACCTTAGTGTCAGCCCACCAGGGAGAGGTGGAGGGGTAGTCCCGTCACATGATTTTTAAGCTAGTTTCGTGGGCCCCTATCCAACTGTAGCATCCTAAGGAGGGGAATACTAGCTAGAGGCCTGGCTCTAGGCACGAGCCAGTGTGTGCACACATGGTCAGAGGCTTGGACTAACACTGACGAGTGTTACTCTGACTAGTTACTTGATTTTGGTACTGTTATGCCTCTCGCTTGTCGTGTTTTGAGACCTGCGAGTTGCTTGAGACGCTGTATAAGCAGTCAGTGGATGCATATGGTCTTTACTTTCTAGTGGTTTGACCTCTCTTCTTCTTTCTCCTATCACTTGGTTAGCTGAGGTTTATTTTATTGGTAGATTTAGCTCCTGACACTTATATTTATTTAAATTATCATATAGTTAGCGGTTATAGACTATTTAGATAGTGCGATCGCATTGGCATCGACAGACAGGCAGGTCGCAGCCTATGCGCGCTGGAGAGAATGGGCGCCGGGATCGGCTCCGATGTCGGATCAGAGCAGGTGAGCCCTCGTTGCGAAGAGGACTCAAAGTAGTATTATGACACCAAAGGCCAGGCCCTAATTCAAAGCAAGTAGATGAGGAGAACTCCTGCAACAGGGAGATCATCCTCAGATCAGGCCTGTCTGGGCGAGTTGCGCAGCCCGGCGAGAATGGGCGCCGTGATCAGCTTCAATGTCGGATCGGGGCGAGTGAGCCCTCGTTGTGAAGAGGACTCGACGTAGAATGTATGAGTGTAGAGGTTGGTATTTGTTCCCAGCAGGATGATAGAGAAGGACTTAGCAATGGAGATCACGTCCTATCGGGCATCTAGTGACATAGATTTGCGCGGTCAGACGAAAACGGCCACTACGACCTGATCTGGGGGCGGATGATGACGAGACTGAACTCATTACAAAGAGGACTCGAAGAGGAATCCCCTATGGGCTGGGTTCACCTAGAAGTGCTATGGGGGAGGCGCTGGAGTTGGCTTCGATTCTGGACTCGGAATGGCCGAACTTGACATTTGTCCAAGCCCTGCTTTGAACATGGTGTGCCCGGGTGTGATTCGACTATTGGAGTTGCCAGTGTCGAGTCGCATGTAGAAAGTGTGCCAAAAATTGTCCCATGCTCTTACGTCATGGACCACGTGACGCGATGGGTTGTTGGGAGTCCGGAGTTGCCCCGGGTCTTGAAGATAAATGGCTCAACATCGTATGTCACAGAGTCGGGGGTGGCCCCAAGTTGCTAGAGATTTGCCGTAGGATACGGCTTGGGTGTTCTGACCGCGGGTTGGCCTCCGGCTTGCTGTAGAGTAGCTGGAATATGCACGCCCACCAGGTGCTCAGAAAAATTCCTAATGTGCGAGCCTCGGGGGCCTGTAGTTGGCTGGAAAAAGTCTCCCTTAGAACTTGGAAGGCTGGAGGGAGACATTTTTAGAGAGACCCCCGGCCCCATTATTGGGTGCCAAGTGTCGCGGCTTGAGGTCAGGGCCCCCCGGGTCAGACCGGGTGGCTTGGTTGAAAGCTAGTAAACCCGCAAACTGGGTGATCGGGGGTGGCCTCGATCGATTATTGATGTCGTCCTGGGTCACGGCTAGCTAGTTATGACCCTTGGGTAGGCCCGGTATGACGTAGAATGGGCTAGGTGAATAACGCCTTAAAGGCGTTTGGGGAATTTCGCGAGCCCTTATTTCTAGTTATTTTTGCTGGAGAAATGTCTGGGTACAACAACTGTTTACTTGGGGGTGGCCCACCGAGATATAGTGATTCTAGATTCCTAGCTCCGAGCACTTTTGTTGAAAGGCTGAGCTCGTGAATTGCCTGCCGTTGTCGGTTGTGAGGACGCGTAGGATCCCAAACTGGCAGATGATGTTTCATAGCATGAACTTCCATGTTGCTTTGCTTGTGATTTTTTCCAGCAGTTCTGCCTCGACCCATTTTGCAAAGTAATCAATAGCGATGATGAGAAATTTTTTCCTCCCCTGTGACTCAGGGGAGGGACCCGTTTGCAAGCGTGAAGAGATGAAATGATGGTAGGATGTTTCTTATACTTGATGCCAAGGAAGGAAAATCTTGGAAGATCAAGTTTTCGGAAGGATATAATCCTATTTCGGCAATTAATATAGGCATCATGGTCCACCAACCAATCTACCCCTAGAATAGCATCGTAACCTTTCATGTCAAGGCAAACTAAGTTCACGGGGAGATTGTGACCGTCTATTATCACCTCACTATCGGGATAATACTCGGTAAGCTTTGTTCAGAACCTAAGGGTGTAGTAATAGCAAGATCTAAAGGTAGAGGAACTGATGTAATTGGTAATATTTTTGCCAAAGTAGTGGAGATGAAAGAATGAGTGGCACCAGTATCAAACAACACAGATGCAGGATGGGAACAAATTTGAAGGGTACCTTCTATATGCCCACCATCCCTGGGCGCTTCTTCCTCTTCTAGAATAGCGTTGAGGCGAGCCTGCCTCTTACGTCCACCACCAGATGGTTGATCCTTCATAAGGGGGCAATCTGGCATACGATGCTCCCTGCTTCCGCATCGTAGACAAGCGCCAAGGCGCTTCCAGCATTCCTCAGCCGAATGGCCGAACTTCTCGCAAAATGTGCAAGTCGCCATGACTTGATTCTCCTCCTCTTTGACTTTCTTATTTTTCTAGGAACCTCCACGGTTCCCGCTCTTGGATCTTTTCTTACTATCACGGCTTTTGTGAGGCTCCATGATGCTGTATTTTTCTTTCTTGTAACGCCGATCAGACCGTCGACTGAATTCTTCTCCTTTTTCTTTTAATTTCTTGACCTTTTCTAAGGTCCTCTCACATAAATATGCCCTCTGGACCATCTCCGCATAGGTACAGATATTCTGGGTCCCGAGTGGCTGAATGAAATCGGGTCGTAACCCGTCCATAAACCGATTAGCATTCAATAAATCGGTACTGATGCGATGAGGTGCATATGGTGCTAGCCTGGAGAATTGAAGTTCATACACCGCGACTGTCATCATTCCTTGATGAAGAAAGGCAAACTCCATACCCTTTCTTTCTTTAACATGTTCCGAAAAATACTTTGCACAGAATAGAGTGAGAAAATTGTCCCATATATGAGGTCCATCGGCGGGAGGCACCGGAACTGACTTTCACCATGTGCGTGCATCTTTGTTGAGTTGGAAGGTTGGAAGACGTACTTTTTCTTGATCTGTACACTGTATAACATCGAAGATGTGATTCATTTCATCTATCCAATTTTCTGCGTCATCTGGATTAGAAGAATCGTAGAAACGCGGAGGGTTTAAACTCCAAAAATTACGATGTAAGTTACCAGCCCTTGCCCCTGTGCCTGCCTGGGCCATAGTTTGTAATGCTTGAGTAAGGCCAGCAACTGTTTGTTGCATGCCATTCCAATCTACGCGATGAGCCATTGTAACAATGAAGTACCTGGGAGAAATAACATTTGTTAATTCTCGTGGAATTAGAAAAAGATAAATCTTACAACTATTAACTGTCTTATCCCGGGCTCTACCCAATCTCTCATGGGTGAGGAAATTCTTCCTTAGTTCATAGGTAGGGGTCCTTAAATGTGAACATTTACTTTGGTGAAAATGACTTGAGAGAGATTTAACCAAGTTATCAACCTATTTGTAATGCCGGGGTTTTGTTATCATCAAAATCAACTAGAGAGACTCAACAGGGCACATGGCCAACTTCATGCCCCATGCCATTTGATAGGCGGGGTAAATAGCTTCTAGCCGAATAACGGTTTCATCCCCATGCGAGAGGGCAAATGAACAGATCCAGTATGTCAAAAAGGCCACACAGTGCGTGACGGCATCAACCCCCGCTGGGTTTGGCCCACCGTGGTGCACCTGATGAACAGAAGGTGGCAAATTGGCCTTATAGCGGACTCGCTTCGTCTACTTAGCAGTAGTTGGTACCACAGAGGGGTAATCATTATACTTCAAAGTACCCCGGAAGAAATACTAAATCCATAGGCCCATTTGGACTTTCTTGCTGTCTCCTTTCTTCCTGGCATGAGACGAAGAAGCATTAGAGGGGTCTTGATAATAGGACAAACACAACGTCATATACATCTTCATCAGATATTAGTATGAGAAATTGATGAAGTACTGGCCTTCCCCATTGGTTTAATCCTTCATCAAGTCTGCTAAGCACACCTCCTCATATGGCTCTCCGTCAATAGACAGGTCGCTGAGTTAAGAAAGGCTCCATAGATCCAACGAAGTCTTCCCTTTGGTTGTATATATCGAATGTATTGAACTCGACATTGAAGACTTCAATCATGACACAGCATAAACCTTTGGAGATGGGATACCGGCATCGGGGGGTGTATACACTATGAAAAACTCCCACTCTAATCATGATTGGGGCATACTCCCTCAGCACATAGTTAGTGAACTCCACGGCCCCAACACGGAAAGAATGGGCATCAATCATTTTCAAATCAGCAAACCAGCCAACAGCAAGTTAATACTTGAATTGGATTGCTAAGCAGTTCAGGATAAAGGGTTCTTCTCGATACCCCCACTTCAACAGTGCAAGAAAAAGGCCGTACCCTGATTTTTCTTTCTGCACACACCCTACGGCATTATCCCACCTTGCTGCGGTGAACTCTGGAGCCCGAGGTAACATATTCTGTGGAGGCATCAATTCAGTCACTCCCAGTACTACCTTCCATTGGCATGGCTCCCCGGGGAGGTAGATGGCCTCGCTACCCTGAACTACCCCCTTCAAGTTGTCCCGCACTATGAGCATAGCTTGTTTGACTTTCCAGGCCAACAATACATCTCTTTTTCCCCCAAGGTTGAATGTGCAGATGAAGGGGAGTAAGTGCTTGTCCTTTGAAAAATCCTGACGATAGTCCCCACTTCGACTATAACGAAAAGTGCCAGCGACAGTCAAAAGTCGTGTTGTAGATACAGTATCGATTTCAGAGTCCGAGGAGTCACTGACAACTGCTATTTTCCCATGGCCACGGTCTAAGTGATGGATGTTCTCCCAAGTCACAATTGGGCCAACCAAATCAACTTCTAAAACTCGTGGTGCATAATCGGAGGGAGCGATAGAGGAAGCCATCTATTCTGCTAAACATATTCAAAGAAAAGATGAGTCGGTAAAAGATTAGCAAGGTAAATTCAGTGCTTAAGAAGAACAGAGACATAGCATAATCAAGAATTGGCCGATCAAGCATGTAACAAGCATATCACGTAGATAATTCCATGTAGGAATCAATAACTTGTAACCATGGAGAAGAAGAATGAAATGATTCATGTGGATGATATGTCATAGACATCACGCTAGTCATGCACTCGGTGCAATACCTCACCATGTCATTACAACTCTTCGGGACACTAGTACTTTTTCGACGCTCCTCCCAAGACCATATCGGGCCCTTATGATGCGTTGACATTGATTTGGTGGATACAAGATCCCAAGTTATGTCTAGGCATTGATCAAGCTATCCAGGAATAACAAGAATAATCAAGGGTCTAATAGCACAAGCCATCAACGGCTTGGCCACTGAAGCATACAAGAAACCACGAAAGTCAATATTTGGAAGTTACGTGGTCACAACTAGGCCGCTTATGATATAAATGGTCTTATACTAGACTGTGGTAGATGGACCGGGCCAAGAAATAACCCAGTTCGGTGCCAAGGATAAGCGGTCCTAAATGGGCCATGTGAATTTAATGGAACGGTTTAGAATGGGCCACTTATCAGAGGAAACGCGGTCCATATTCGACCATTCAGAATTAACAAGGAATTAAGCCCACGACGAGAGGTACATGATCCGTACTGGGCTATCCCAACACTACACGGTCCACCATCCATCCGTTCAGTAATGGAACGGTCCAAGTATAACCGCATACCTAATGGGCCAAGCTAGGCTAGAGTAGTCAACCTAATTGGGCTCCTAGACCACCCAAAGTGTGATGGAACCGATCCAGGGTTCAGCCCACAACTCTCAGGTCAGTTTTGGGTCTTTAGGTTAACTTAACATGACTAGGTCGAAGAAATATCAAGGATAATTGACAAGCTAGATCTGGCACTTAGCCAGGGCCTAAGCGGTCTTGATCGAGCCGTTCAAGGGATCAAAAGGTCCGGTTCAGGCCGTGTAAAGGCTAG
This sequence comes from Amorphophallus titanum, assembly GCA_024336825.1. Taxonomy (NCBI): domain Eukaryota; kingdom Viridiplantae; phylum Streptophyta; class Magnoliopsida; order Alismatales; family Araceae; genus Amorphophallus; species Amorphophallus titanum. The sequence goes on along the minus strand of JANBPO010003555.1, from coordinate 2,168 downwards.
GACAGTCCTATGTGGGCCGTGACTCCAGAAAGAGCCAAACAATCGATCCAAATCGAGTTAACAGGTGCAGGATTTGAGGTACAACCTACCTGGCGTCCTAGTGGGAATCCCAGGCTCACGGGGATTGACAGAGGTCTTATAATGGAGGTCCTAGTCCGATGGAAGGAGTATCCAGCGGAGAGTCCCAACCATTACAAGAGTTGAGGGTTATAAAACATTGAAAAATGAGTGAATAGTGGTCAGTCAGTTCCACCGGAGTGGAGTGACTGTCAGAACACTCCTAGTATCATTAATCCAATTCTCAACATAATTATGATTAAGATTCATGTTTCAATAAATTGATAAGAATAAGGGAATATGATTGGAAGAAAAGAGCAAGGTAATCAAACAAGATTAATTTAACTTCCATATATTCCAATTTAATTGTGGGTTGCTACCCTATCATTATCATCATTTAACCAGAACTAATCATGCTTAAAACCACGTTTAAAACAATTCTGCGTGACCTAGGCGGTCTATCCAGAACCGCTGGAAAGGGTACAACGATCTATCGCTAGGCCGCTCAGATCCTATAGGCCCTAAAGCTACATTTGATCCATACTGTAATGGCCGTGGCCTATCTGATGTACCAAAGAAGGGTTAATGAAAGGAAAAGGAATTGTTTTTGCTCTATATTACTTACACGTGTATTTTTGGGAGAAGCTCAAAAATAGAATTTGCGTAATGTTGTTGCTTTCCATGTCCAAGGGATAGGTGCTCCTTTGATGGTGGATAGTCGGTATGTCCCTTTTCCGAGCATCTCGATCACTCGATATGGCCCTTCCCAATTAGGGTCCAGCTTGCCCACCGCCTCCAGTGGTCGAGAGGCTTTTATTTTTCTGAGGATGAAGTCTCCTGGCTGGAAGTGTCTATCCTGGACTCTGGCGTTGTAGTACCGAGTGAGGCACTGCTGGTATTCCGTGGCTCGGATGCTTGCGATCTCTTGGATTTCACTCACCAAATCGAGGTTCTCTAGTAACTTCTACTCGTTTACCTCGGGTGAGAAGTTGGTGACTCGGAGAGAGGGGTTGTCGATCTCCAACAGAATCACAGCTTCCGTACCAAACACCAACTGGAAAGGGGTTTCATCGGTGGCCGTTCTTGGAGTGGTTCGATATGACCATAGTACGCTCAGTAATTCCTCAAGCCAGCTTCCCTTGGCCTTGCCGAGCCTGGTTTTAATGCCTGTTAATATAGCTTTGTTGGCATTTTGGACCAGTCCGTTGGCCTGAGGGTGGGCTACTGAGATGAAGTGGTTGTGAATATTTAGGTTGGCACATCTGTCTCTAAAGTAGTGAGAATCAAATTACCGACCATTGTTGCTCAGAATCACTCAGGGGATACCAAAGTGTCAAATGATCGATTTCCACACAAAACTCCATACGACTGACTTGATGATACTGGCAGTGGCTTCGGCTTCAATCCACTTCATGAAGTAGTCGATGGTGATGATGACAAACTTCTTCTTATCCTGAGCAGTAGGGAATGGCCCCAGGATGTCGATTCCCCACTGAGCGAAGGGATATAGCTCTGTAAGGGTGATGAGCTCTGAGGCAGGCTGGTGGAGCAGATGGTCGAAGCGCTGGCATCAGTTGCATCGTTGCATATTGGCTGAGCAATCACGCTGAAGCATGGGCCACCAGTAACCTTGCCTAAGCAAGATCCTGGTGAGTGATCTTCCTCCTTGATGTGCGCCGCAGATGCCTTTGTGAACTTCTTGGATTGCTCAGCTGGCTTCGTTAGTGCCAAGGCATTTGAGGAGGGGACCGGAGAAAGACCTACGGTACAGGGCGTTGTCTAGGATGACAAAGTGTCAGGCTTGGTACTTCAATCTTCGAGCTTCCCGAGGGTGGGGGGGCTCTTGGGAGTCCCAAAGCCAGGATATGTAGGGGGTCCGCTAGTCACTCGGGGGTGCCGGGTCAACGATCATGAGCTCGGATTCAATGCTCGGTCGCTCTAGCTCCTGAAGGAAGACCGACCGAGAACCTTCGGGTCCGAGAGAGGAGGCCAGACGAGAGAGGGTGTCCGCCCGGGAGTTTTCCTCCCGAGCTATTCGGACTATCTCAAAACTCTCGAATAGTTGGGCCAGCCCTCTGACCATTTGGAGGTACTTGATCATTGGCGCTTCT
>JANBPO010003548.1:0-227800 GCA_024336825.1 Amorphophallus titanum | reverse complement strand
GTCACCTATTTTTCACCCTTGGCGGTGTATTTTTCACCCTTAAATTCTATTTGTCAGCCTTTCACACTTATTTGTCACGGCTAGCCATGGGAAGCCATCACCTTTAACTTGTTTGCCTCTTCTTTGAAAGTTGTCGCCCTTGCCACTTATTTGTCACCCGTATTGGGTGTTTTTCACCCTTGAGCCTTCATTTGTTTCCCTTGATGTCTGTTTGTTACCATTGAGAGCCAACTGACACCAGTGAGAACTATTTGTCACCTTTGTGTGACATTCTTCATCATTGATCAACATTTTACACCGGTAGCAATCATTTGTCTCCCCAAACAACCATTTGTTGCTACTGCTGCCCCATTTGTCACCTCTATCTCACATTGGTCATCACTGTTCGCTTTGGCTGCCAAATGATTCAACCTTAACTGGAATTTGGCTTGGCTTGAGCTTGACTTTGACCAAAGTTGACCTTGACTACTGTCACTTTGACTGGAGTTGAACTTGACTGAAGTCACTTTGACTATAGTCAACTTGATTGGTTTAACTTTGATTGGAGTCAACTTTGACTGGGTCAACTTGACTGGAGTCTTGTAAGCTATTGTTCACCATTACACAGCCTTGAGCACTATTTGACAGCATTGTTCATCATTTGAGCCTTGTGACTTAGTTTTCACCTTTGCTCATCTATTTGTCACACTTCTTATCTATTTTTCACCTCTATGCAACATGGCTGAATCGTCTTACTAGAGTGTGACCCCTCTTCATGGTGAGATCTTCACTTTCATTGCTTTTGGCCTCATTGTCTATTTGTCAGCCATAACACGCATTTGTCTCCCTTGTTGTTCATTTTACTGCCTTAAGAGCCATTTGTCACCCTTATATTCAAAGAACAGTTGCCTTTGTTCCATTTTTCACCTTTGCAAGCTTCAACATACATGCGTCAACTCCAAAGCCTTATGGCATCGGCGCCGCTTCTTCACTTTTCACATATCTAGCCTTGCAGCCCATTTTACGTCCTTACGGAGCTATTTGTTAGATTTATGGCCCATTCGTCACTGCTGACCACCTATTTGTCACCACTATTTCTTGCAAGCCGTCACCTTTGATTATTCCATTTCTGCCTTGTGGGCAGCTCTAGCGTCGACTCTGTGAGCTTCTGGTGTTGACTCCATCAACATGATTTCTTATTCTTTGGCCATACTTCGATGTGCAGAACTATTTGTCACCAGTGGGGACCTATTTGTCACCCTTAGCCAGTATTTTTCACCCTTATCTGGCTATTTGTCAGTGATAACTTACTGTGTAGTCTACTTTTTGATTTTCACACTTCTGGCCATTTTTTTGTTGAAATTTGAACCTGTCTTCACAGAGCTCATAGATATTCATGTATTAACATTAGCAAACAACCATTGACAGCATCAAAAACATATGAAACTCAAGGATTCAAGCATTGACATCATCAAAACATGATGACTCATATTTGTCATCATCAAAACCACATGGACCCAACATTCTTTACCTACGCTTTTTATTTTCTGCTACACTTTTTTGGATAGACTTTTTTTACTCTTTTTTGATATGATTGTCAGAAACTTCATCCATCGGTTCTTCGACACGAGCAATAAAATCCTCAGAGACAAAAGAATGGGTAGCACCTGAATCGAACAGCACACGAACAGGACGACCATAAATGGAAATCATACCTTCCACCAGATTCGACACCAGAGCCTCTGCACGCGTGATGTGGGTAACCCGACCTCTCAACGGACGGCTAGCTGCAGTGGACTGCTAGGAAGGTGCAGGAGCAGGTAGAAAAAGTGGTTGAGGTTGAGGCGACGGAGGAAGTCGAAACTACGACTGCTGCGGCTAGGGAGTCTGCGAGAACTGTACCATCAGTGACCTCAACGGACGGTTTCGCGAGATGTGACCTAGCTGATCGCAGCGGTAGCAGATCACCGGCAAGGAACAAGGCACGCCCGGATGGCTGCCACCACACCTCATACACGGTCTCGGCTGACCAGAACCTTGGTGCTACTGGAAAGGAGGAGTAAACTGCTGGCCAGGAATAAATGATGCCTGCTGCTCGGATTTCTTCTTGGACTTCTTATTCTTAAAACGCCAGAAATGAGAATTAGAAGGAGAAGGGACACCGGCAACAGCAGGAACAGCAGGAGGAGCTCCAAGATTGGACGGCTGGTAGGGCGGCAGGAACTGTGTGGTCGGCTGAACCATCCCAGCCTGGGAAAGTCCTCGGGTCCTCACCAACTCCAATTCCAGAGCGACGGCGGCCTGGTACGTCGCATCCAACTCGGACATGCGAGTCACAAATAATGGCAAACTTAATTTTGATTTCAAACCACGCAAAAATTGCTGAGTCCTCAGGGCTTCATCAGCAAAGATATGGGGTGCATATCAGCCCAACTCGATAAACTTATCCCGGTACTGCAACACGGACAGCTCCCCCTGCGTCAGCTCCAGAAATTGGTACATCTTCGCCAACTTGAAGTAGGCTGGAGTGTACGCTCTCTCGAACACATCAATGAACTCTGCCCAGGTAATTTGTCAGAGTGGATAGGAACCGAAAGTGACTTCCCATTTTGTAGTCCACCACGTGAGTGCAGTGCCCTGAAGCTGATATGTAGCCAACATGACCTTCTTGTCCTCTGCACACTCCATCGACTGAAAGACGCGGACGGTCGTATCGAGTCATTGCCTAGCTGCCTCCGGGTCCGATTGTCCCTCAAAGGTCAGTGGGTGGAACAGCAAAAAATCCTTCAGTGCTTTACCACGGCCACCAGGCATTTCCTGACGTAGGACAACATCAATAGGAGTCGACGTGGCGGGGGTAGAAGAAGTGCCGCTCTCCTCACGAGGAGCCGGAGCCCTCCTCTTCCATCCTCGAGGCAGCATCTTGAATCTAGGAAAACACGAAGCAACGAAAAATGCATCAGCAACCATGAGAAACATCCTAAGCCAGCATGAACGACACAAGGGACTTGTTTTGGACTAGCCCAAATTTCAATTCTTGATACAATTCTCCAACACAGCTCTAATACCATCTGTAACGACCCAGAGTTCAGGGTATCGATAACCCGATGTAAATATCAGACTACTGCTACCAAGAACTAGGGACGCCACCCAAGAGGCTGATGAGGCCCCTGAAGGTGGGCTCTCAGTTCATAGTGGCGGTAGTTCGATACCTAGTATCGGGTTATCGGTATTATGGACTCTGGGTCGTTACAGTTCATCTCCTAGGGCTATGGAAATATAATAAAAATAGAAATAAATAAAAAAATGGATAGGGGTAGGGTACCTACCTTGCTTCGTTCGGGTGTGATGAATCCTCCCCGGAGTGGTTGACCGGGAAGAGGGGCTTCTTCTTCTTCTTCTTCATCCTCATCATCTTCATCATCTTCACCTTCTTCTTCCTCTCTGGTCTCTTCTCCTCCTCCACCTTCTTCGGTAGCGTCCCCACCATACTCCGCCGGTGAAGCTTCTTCAGCCGCCGCAGGAGGAACTTCCTCCTCGGCAGGTTGATCGTCGCCAAGGTCGACGACGTCAGGGGCCATGACCCTTCGATGTTTGCCAGGGCCCGCCATGGAGTAGAGATAGAGGGAGATGGGAATGGGGGAAATAGAGGAAGGAGAGCTGCGGGTTGGGGGTCGCAGCAAAAGAAAGAATGGAAGGAGAAAACGAAGGAAGGAGAAGAAAAGAGGGAAAGTGAGGCAGTTGCATTCAAAAGGAATTGACGCCATTAGAGACGTCGTTACTTAGGTGATTGACAGTTTGGGTTAAGATGCTGTTCCAGGATTCGGCGGCATAGACAAAGGTGTCATTTAGTATCGTGCATGGGAAGCTGAACTGTCGTCAGAGCATTGATGGAGAATTTGATTGAAGTGATAAAAATAATTATGGCTTTTTTTAATTGACGATAATTATCGGAGGAGACAGTTTATTAAGGCACGGCCTCTGTGAAGGCATGATTTGTAGAAATTAACGGAATATGTGAAAAAAAAGAGAGAGAGAGGAAGAAAAAAGGAAAAAAAAGAAAAAAATAATTTACAAAAAATTAACGCCTGATTTAGGGGCGTCAATTAATCAACGCCAATTGGAGAAGGCGTCAATCATGATTTGTTTAAGGAAATCGATTAAATTATTGACGACGTGATCGAAGGCATTATTTATGGAATTGACGGCTTGATGCCTGTCGCGTCTCAGAATAGGAAGACAGTAACTCATTGAATTGGAAGATTTGATCATGTTAGAGTGTTTTCTTTGGGCTCAATCAAGGAAAAATCTTTTATTTCATTAAAAGAAAAGTATTATTACATCAATGAGCCACTTTGAGTCTCAATCCCCTAAGAGCTATTACATAAGCTTTCCATTGCTATTTGTCTTCTTCAATCCTCTCTGCAGGTTGATGTAGCTTGTTGATTCTCCATAAAGCTTGGATAGTCTTCATTTCTTCCTCATCTTCATTAGAACCAATGTCCCTTCTCTTGATAGGTGGAAGATGAGATGCTTCTTCAAGGTGATGACGTGGAAGCCCAATTTGAGGTAGGCACCGATGAGCATTGTAGAGAATATATTCGGTGGCACCCACTAGCCGGAGTTCCACTCCTGGTGAGAACCATGTGCGGATGTTTTGTGTCTTAAGGAATCCCGATGCACATGTGAAGAAATTTTTAGGCATGACCTTTAGATGCTCTCTCCACTCTATTCTCTTCTTCACTTTTGGTACCCTCCAAGGGCTTCCTCCACACCCATCCACCCCCTGTCCCCTCCCATTTACCTTCTCTTCCCTCCTCCCATCTTCAACCTGCACCTTCAGATTGCAGGTTGTAGAGAACTATTCATTTGAAGAGGCAACTGCGACTTCATCCCGGCATTTCTGAACCCTAAAGAGGTACCGGTGGAAGCGTCTCTGAGTCATCTTTGTAACGGTGGTAGTCTTATCCTCATCTGAGCTCCGAGCTAGCCGTGAGAGTCACTCTTCCCTGACTGCGGAGAAGAGGTCTGGCCAGCATCCTGAGGCTGTTTGTAGAAGCTGCCACAACCAATCACCTGAAGATCTGGAGGCAAGGTTTGGTTGGGACCTTCTACAACGAGTTTTCTTCCATCACCAAGAAGCGTAACTCCATTCGGCCTCCGGAGCAGTGATTTCTCAATTTTCTCCCCAAGGTGTGTTGTTTTATCCCCTCTTAGACTCAACAGACCACCTGTCACTGTTTGGGCTGCTCCGGTCAATTCTGACATCTGCTGCTACTGTCGTGGGTCACGTTTTGAAGTAGATGCGACAACGATTCCATCGATTCCAGCCAAACTTGATTCTGAGTCCGGGAGTGTTCATGGCGGCCTCGACTTCCTGCTGCTGTGACTCTGTAGCAGTTGGAACCAGGAAGCAGAGACCCTGTTCATGGCTCTTCCCCGACTGGCATTGACAACCTGAGAATTCCAGAAAAATCAGTCAAGACCTTGGTCCAATTACAAGGAGTTGGCCACTAGTTTTGTCAAAAGTCGAGTTCGGGAGTGGTCACAGCGGCATCGACACTGCCTTCTTGTCCCCTGTTCTATAAAGAGGATAGAACCGACTCCACCGACCGTTGAAGCTCCTCACTCTTTTCTTCCCCTCCCCGCTTGGCCGGTTGAAGGCCCCTCTCTACGTGGAGGTAGTTTTGGTTGTAATAAATTAACCCCCACCCCAAGATCCCCCCTCCTGTGAGAAGCGTAGTGACGCAGGATGAACACGGTCGAGACACGAGACCCTAAGCCAGCAATCAACGAGCACAAGTCGTCTAAGTGACAAGGCAAACACACACGTGAGTCATGGACTCCACAAGACTCAAAGTGATGGTTCGGCGAGCTGTGGCTGGCGAGGAAGCTGGACACTGCTCGAGCAGTGGGGAGGGAGGTGGTGAACCACCCGGGGAACAAGTGTGGGCGCCAGTTTCAACCAGGCGGATCGATACCGAGGGGATCGGTTCTGATGTTCACTCACTCACCGGCAGTAAGAACTCATGGGAAATAGTGGAAATATGGATCGGGCACTCCTCACCGGTGCTGCGATTGGAACTGATACTAGACAAGTAGAGTGGAGTGGCAGCCGCACGTACCTAGCCCGTCCGAAGGACTAGCTCCGGTCGAAGACGAGGGCACGCCGGGGAGCGTGCAGACCCAGCAGACACACTGCGTCGGGGAAGCTTGCGTAGATCCCTGCTAATACATGTACTACGCTCCACGCAGGGAGGGGGGTTTCACGGGGGTGGGGGCAATCAATTACACGCACTACCCTCGCGCAGGAGGGGGGATCGCGGGGAGGGGACTAAGACATCCCTATTTTTAACCCCATTTTTATGTTTTTTTTTTACTTACCTGAGAGCCTAACGGTTGGGCTGTGGCTGGTGTAGAGGCATCCTTGGTACTATTGTCACAGGGACGAAGGTGGGAGACTGGATCCCAAAAGTGCCAGACGGTAGTTCGGAGAGGGCTTAGCTAGCCCTGTTGCTTGACTGTGGAGAGGAGCTGGAACCGGTGACTGGTTCGGCCTTTTGTGAGAGAAAATCAGTTCCGCTAGCTGTAGCTGGGGGTGCGCACCTTAGTCTGGGTGGCACACGAGTTCGTGTTTTGGCACATAATACGGCTTTATGTGCTTACCGTTGAGAGGCGGGAAGGGTTTGTGACCCTTGTGGTCAACGGCTGTGTAGGCCCCACCCACATCAGCATCGTGAATGATGTATAGGCCTCGCCAATTCGACTGAAGTTTACCACTGGAGCACCCTGCCATGAATTCCTTTTCCTTGATCATGTCGAGGTCACCTTATTTGAAGGCTCGTTGCTTGACGAGCTTCTCATAGGCTCGCGCCATGTGGGCCTGCTACACTTGTAAGTGCTTATAGGGTTCGAGCCATTTTCCTTCCAAATCGGCAAGCTCTTCCAGCCTTCTCTACTATTCATTTTCATCAGGGCCGGCCAAGCTAGTGTGTACCGCCACGCGATATGATACCAACTAGATCTCAATGGGGATGACGACTTCCGCCTCGTAGATGAGGGAGAACGACAAACATCCCATGGGGGTTTTGTAGATCATCCAGTAGGCCCATAATGCCTCAAAGACATTTTCACCCCAATTGCATTTGCAGTGGCTAGCAATCTTAGCTGGGACCTTGCAGAGAGTCTTATTGAAGGCTTCGGCCAAACATTGGCCTGCGGGTTGTAGACCGAAGTGGTTCTCCAGTCAATGTGAAATTTGGCTGCCGGTTGGTATACGACCTTGTTCTTGAAGGGTGTTCCATTGTCGGAGATTATGCGACTGGGAGTACCGAATCGGTAAATGATGTTGTGTCAGACGAATCTGGCGACCACCTCGTCGGTGACTTTCCGTAGGGGAAGGGCTTCTGCCCAGCGAGAGAAGTAGTCAGTGGCGACCAAGATGTACTTCTGGCCCTTAGATGATGGCGAAAAAAGTCCTGCGATGTCCATACCCGACTCGGTGAATGGCCAGGTGGGGGCGATGGGATGCAATGGGTTAGGAGACCTTCTAGGTATCGGGCCAAAAGCTTGGCATTGGTGGCATGCACGGGCGTATTGGATGTAGTCCACGTATATGATAGGCCAATAAAGCCCTTGAGCTTGATGTTGTGCTTCATTCTGTCTCCGGCCTGATGCGTATCGCACAACCTGGAATGAACCTCGCGCATAATAGCTCGAGCCTCAGCTGAGGAGACGCACCTCAAGAGAACGAACTTGTCCTTATCGTGGATGAGTCAGTACAGGGAGTCACCGATCAACTCATATGATGTTGCTCGGCAAAGCAGCTGGACCTTTTGAGCCCGGTCAGGAGGGAGCCACCCCTTCTTGAACTTGATGATGGGCTCACGCCAATCTTCTTCTTCTGGAGGAAAAATCTGAATTTTCTATAAATAGGGACATTTCTTTAATCTTTTCACCTTTTCTTCTTCTTCTTCTTTCCTTCTTCCTCCCCCAACGTGAGCGCCCCTCTCTTCCTCCTCTTTGTTCGATGAGCTCGCGGCAGCGTCCCCTCCGGCTGCAGACGGCACGGGGCAATGGCGTTGTGACGACGACGATGGTGAGGCGATCGTGGCGACGCAAAGCTTGTGGGAGATCGGGAAGGATCAAGGGTTCTAAAAGCGTTCTTCACGATTTGTAGTCGATCCGGTGCGCCTCGAGGCGAGATCGAGGTAGGGTGACGTTCCCTAACTCCCCGCGTTCCTTTCCTGCGATTTCTAGCCCGAGGGGAGGCCGAGACATGGGTTTCCATGTCGGGTTAGGGTTTTCCATAATGTGGGGAGAGTTCGTCCGATCTATGGATTTGAGCCACGATTCCGCATTTTGATGGCCTAGAAGCATGATAGGGGTCCCCATGGGGCTTCCCCCTTGTTTTTCCCCTCTCCCATGGAGGTATGGGAGAGTGGTTGGTGTTTTTGGCCATTTTCTGCCGGTTCGCCATCAGAACGGTGTGACGGTCCTTCCAGCGGCCGTCACAGCTTGTGACGCCCCAGGGTGGGTGTGCCACAGACTGTGACGCCCCATGGTGGGCGCGTCACAGGACGCTGCTTTGCCAACTGGGTGGCCCGTGGGCCTGACGGTCTCACGATAGACCATCAGGGCGTGTGACGCGCCTAGGTTGGACCGTAAGAGTGACGATCCGACCATTGGCATCCGACCGTTGTGATTTTCTAACCGTTGAGTTTCTGACCGTTAGGGGGTTAAGGCCTCTGACGCGCCCAGGGAGGGGGGTCAGAGCCTTGTGACGCCCCAGTGAGGGAGCGTCAGAGCTGACGCTGCCCATCACCCTAACGCTCCTACGTAGGACCGTCAGAGGCTGTGACGCCCCGAGGGGTGTGCGTCACAACTGATTTCATCCTGTCTCCTGACGCACCAAAGGTGGTCTGTAAGAGCTTGTGACGTCCTGAGCGGTGCGCATCACAGCTTGTTTCTACTCGTCTCTTGGCGCACTGGGTTAGGCGCGTTAGGGACTGTGATGCACCAAGGTTGGCGTGTCACGGTGCTGGTACGTGGGATGGACCCCGTACTTCGTCGAGTTCGGATGTTATTTTTCGTGGCTTGAGAGTCTACTCCTTTAGAGACACTCCACTAATCGTAGCCTTCGGTACGCGTGTACTGTCCCACCAGGGAGTGGTGGAGGGGCTACACTAAGGATGATTTTTAGGCTGATTTTTGTCGGGCCCCACGCATAGCAGCCAGAGTCTGGCTGTGGCGACCCGGGATCCGAGTACCGGAAAGGAATCGACGCGTCTCGAACCTCGGCCCGCCTCCCACGAGCCCGAAGACTCGGAAGGGAAAAAAAAGATGGTGTGAGGGTGTGTAAGAAGCTAAAGTAACTACAGGGATAGCACAATATATAACACAATAATAATACAGAAATTAAATAAATAAACTGCTACAAGGTCCAGTACATCTCATGTCCAAAATAAAGTACAGTCAACTGAAAGAAAGAAAGAAAATCTATAGAATTAATCTACAATTTTGACTGAAATAACATTATATTTTATAACAATTATATAACTACTAAGTCCAGTCCACAAGTACAGTCAAGGAAAAAAATGTACACTGCCCTGGGGGACACCCGATAATCTGGCGAGCTGGCAACTAACGAACCTCCGACAGGAACGCTCCACACCGAGGAGAACGCTGCACTTGAAAAGTAGGGGGTAAGTCTCATCTCATTAGCTCAGTAGTGGTCCTGCGGAACCCCACTACAATGAAAGAACTAACAGAAGTGCAATGACATAAATAACAAAAGTAAAGGAAAGTAGTAAGAACAACAGCAACTGAAGCAATGGAGTAAGAACATCGGCACGACACGACGATGGTGACTAGCAACAGAAGATAGTCCACCAGGGGAAACACATACACAGGCCCTCTACACAACCCCGATCCCACGGTCGGACAGTTCATCCTAGCCGACAGAACCACAAATAATGCCACACGGCCACATGCTGAACCAACACTCTCAGGAGAATCTCTCGATCTAGAGCTAGAACCAGTGGAAGAACCATGCCCTATGCACACAGGGCAACACCAGCCCGACAGTTGAAAGGCCACACAAAATGAAACGAACAGAGCCGCCAGCACAGTAACTACACCAAAGAGAAACCCACACTGAAACCTCTCAAGTGATAGGAGTACTACCCCACTGACAAGCAAACCTGAAGCATCCTCCAATGACTTACACTGCAGCCTCACGTGTCTCCCTACTCGCCTGTAACGACCCAAGATCTAAATACCGAGAATGGCCCGATAATTCGAATCTCGAACCGCCACCCACGAGTCTGAAGACTCAGAAGGGTTAAAGGGATGGTGTGAAAGTACACGAGAATCTAAAATAACAGTGAAATTACACAATTTATATGAATAAGTAGGAAATAGAATTAACATTGAGCAAATTACATGGTCCACAATATAACAACAGTTCATAATATAACAGTAGTCCACAACTAGTACAGTAAGGAAAGAAAAGTACAATTACACAGGGCATACCCCGGCTCTAGCAACTGGCAACTAACCCTAGGCACTAGAACCACATGGAGCCTCAGACGCGCTCCTCTGAAGCCTCACCTCACCTGAAACACGAAAAAATGCAGGGAATGAGCCTCATAACAAAGGCTCAGTAGGGATCACTCGGATCCCCACCTCGTAAAATGAGAAACTGCAATGCAAAGCAGCTAAAGGCGAGTACTATAAAAGACGTAGAACCGAGTACAATATGAATAAATAAACAAAAAAGTCCTGCTATGTCTGACACCGGTCTCACAGTGAGAAAATCGAGACACACGTCACGGTGAAAACTAAGAGTCGCTACCTGACAAGACAGGAGTACCTCCCACTAGAAGCAAAGTCGGATGCGCCCCCTGGCGTCTTAGACCGCACCTCAAGTGGCCCCCTCGTCGCCCCTGGCGGAACGGGGACACAGTACAAGTAACCACAGAACAAGGATTGGTCGGGGTCGTGCTCGTCAGCGTGGGTCCGCTGTCCCTGACCACGTGTGCACACACAGACCATGCGTCCTAAGTCAGGCCCTCTGGCTAGTTTTTCCCTCAGCCGGACTCTGGCTGCAAGACGTGGGGCCTTACGGTAACCAGCCTAAAAATCATCTCTTGGGGTAGCCTTGCCACCACTCCCTAGTGAGACCACACGCATGTCAGAAAGTTACGACTAGTGGAGGGTCGCTGAAGGAGTAGACTCTCTAGCCAACAGGAAACAACACCTAAATCAGGTAAAGTACAAGGACCGCTCCTCGTACCGACACCGACTCACGGTGACACAAGCTGAGAACACCACCTCCCGGGACCCCACGGCACCCTAACACATGGCCCCCACATGATGCCCAGCATCAGTCGGATCACAAGTCAGCACGTGGATCGAGGTCTACTCACCTGGGATTCAAATCGACAAGAATGTAACTCTGGTTGGACAAAACCCAGGTGGCAATCCACTCTGGACCATCCCAGGTCAAAAACGATCAAATGGTGGGCCGCCTCAAGGAGAGAGATGAAGGGGACGAACGCGCTATGGGTTGCGAGCACGTTCTGAACGCGCTATCCAAGGATAGTGCGTTCAGGACAGTGTTCTGTCGGGAGACCCAAGGCTGGTAGCTCCCGACTATTCGGGCCTCCCTTGGCCCGTGAGTGTCTTGGACACCCCCGTGAGTATCGTGACCATGTTTTTGGGGGTCCGGAGGTGTCGTTTTACCTCAAATAGTGTTCCCGTGGGCTTGAGGGTCCGGGCAACCCTCCCGTGCCCAGGTTGTGTCGTATAGGCCTCCGGTCGACCCAGTTGTGACCCGGCGGTCGACCTTCGATCTCGCAAGTGTTCCGGACATCCCGTGGGTTTCGTGACGAAGTTTCAGGGATGTCTAGAGGCGTCGTGTTTCTTCGATCAACGTGCCCGTAGGTGTGGTGGGTCCGGGCGACCCCATGTGTTCCGGGCTTCTGTGTTACGCTCGATCGAGTCGTTGTGTATCAGTTTGGGTGCTGTGCAGTCCGTGCATGGCCGCCCATCCTTTTGTGCGGCCCCTGTCTAGCCGCACATCCCTGAGCGGGACCGTTCAAGGGTTTGGTTGAGCCGGTGTTTCTGTTTGGCCGATTCGGGTCCCAGGCGAGCGGACCTCGGTCCCGGGACGTGACGACTTCGGCTTGTGTCACCGTGAGTCGGTATTGGTACGAGGGGCGGTCCCCTGTACTCCGTCTGGTTCAGACGTTATTTTTCGTTGACTGGAGAGTCTACCTCTCAGCAACCGTTTGAGTGTCGTGTTGGACTCCGGTCGACCCGGTTGTGACCCAGTGGTCGACTAGCGGTCTCGTGAATGCCCCAGACACCCGAGGGTTCCGTGTCCATGTTTTGAGGGTGTCGAGAGGACCGTGCTACCTCAGTTAGCGTGCTCGTGAGCCCTAGGGTCTGAGCGACCCCGTGCGTGTTCCAAGTTTCGAGGGAGGGGCCGTGTGTATGGCCTCGGACTGTGTGTCCAATTAACCAGTCTAGGGTTGGAGATTTTTCATGTGTCACCGTAATTTCAGACCTAGGGATTGTGCCAGATTGACGGTATTGTGCTATCACGTGTAACGGGCTTGACCCCGAGTCTCGTGACTTAAGGACCGTTGAGTTTAGTAGGTCTAGTGGGCTGTCCAGAGTCTGGTGGCTTCGAGCTACCTGTTACTCCGTGTTTCTTGCAATAGGTGTGGGCGTGGTTTTCAGTATTCACGTTTAGTGAACCCCCACTAGTTGTAGCTTCCTGCGCATGCGCGTGCGGACCCACCCGGGTGTGGTGGAGAGCGAGACCCAGTGAGAGATGATTTTTAGGCTGGTTTCTGTAGGGCCCCTTGCCTTTGCCACCAGAGTCCGGTGGGGGGGAAAACTAGCTAGGAACTTGACCTAGAGCAGATGGTCTGTGTGTGCATACGTAGTTGGAGGCAGAGAACACGTGCTGACGAGCACGACCCTAACTAGTCCTTGTTGTGAGTTCCTTGTGACCTTAGTGTCTCTGCCTCCGCCTGGGGCATCGTAGCGAGACACGAGGGCGTGGTGTAAGACGTTAAGGGACGCATCCAGTCTGTTCTTCTGGTGGGCGGTGCTCCCGTCACGTGACATGAGTCGTCGTGTCTCAGTTTCCGTTTCCCGTCTGCGAGACGGGATTTCGTGTGTGGTTTTGGGAGCATTCCCGTAGTCGAGGTCTGGAATTTTCGGTGAGCGTCACCGAGGACTTTCCCTAGACAGCATTGAGTTCACGACGGTGAGGTCGTGACTGTGTTTCCGGACCACGTGGTTTTGGCTTGGGCCCTATTGTGAGGGCCGGTTTCCGCGACTGAGGCGTCGTGGTGTTTTCCTGGTAGCGTGGCTAGGATGGTTCGTGTCTAGTGGTCTCTCGATCGTGGAATCGAGATGTCAGGTGCGTGACTTGGTTGTCCCCCGACGGGAGACTGGGTCATGTTTTGCGTCTCCAGCGGAAAATTTCTTGACTTTATTGTCTGACACAGGGGGATCGAGATCGACCCCTTTAAGATAAAAGCTATCCAGGAGCTACCCCCTCTGAAGAATCTAGGAGAATTAAGATCCCTGCAAGGCTAGCTAGCCTACATCCACAGGTTCATCTCGAACTTGTCGGGACGCTGCCAGCAGTTCCATAAGTTGATGATGAAGAATTC
Source organism: Amorphophallus titanum (assembly GCA_024336825.1). Lineage (NCBI taxonomy): Eukaryota > Viridiplantae > Streptophyta > Magnoliopsida > Alismatales > Araceae > Amorphophallus > Amorphophallus titanum. Next base: position 214,127 of record JANBPO010003548.1, on the reverse strand, counting down.
ACCGTTTAGCTGGGGTCACAAGTGCCAACAAGCCTTCGACCAGCTAAAGGATTATTTGAAGACCTCACCTGTGCTGGGGGCACCTATCAAGGGAAGACCGCTCATCCTATATATAGCGGCCACCAAATATTCACTGGGGACAATGCTCGCCCAAAACAATGATGAAGAAAAAGAGCAAGCTCTCTACTACCTCAGCCAAAGATTGGTAGGGGTGGAAGTAATGTACACCCTAATTGAGAAGGTTTGCCTTGCCTTGGTCTTCGCGGTAAAGAAGCTGAGGCATTAGATGCTGTTTCATGAAGTGAGCCTGATATCTAAGGTTGATCCTATCAAACACATTCTCTCCCAGCCAGTCCTGAAGGGGCGCCTTGGCAAGTGGGCCGTACTGTTGATGGAGTCTGACATCACCTACATATCACAGAAGGCTATTAAAGGGCAAGTCGTCGCAGATTTCTTCGCGGCACACCCCGTGCCCGAAGACTACCCACTGGTCATAGAATTGCCAAAAGATGAAACACTGGAGGTGGACCAAGTCCAACAGGCAACCTGGCAGTTGTACTTCAACGGAGCTTTGAGAACAGAAACAACCTCATCCAGGCATATCAAAGTGCAGACTGGAGCCAGCATCGTCCTCAAATCTCCAGATGGAGAAGTATTGCACACTTCATGTTCCATCAGCAAGTCCTGCACAAATAATGAAACAGAGTACGAAGCTCTGATTATTGGCCTCCAAGTCACCTTGTAAATGGAGATCAAAATACTATAGGTATTTGGCGATTTGTTATTGATCGTCAAGCAAGTCCAAGGACAATTTGATGTCTGAAAACCTGAGCTACTCCCTTACCACACAAAGGCAAAGGGGCTCATGGAGCAGTTCTACCTCATTGAAATAGGCCACGTTGCCAGAGGAGAAAATGCACAAGCCGACGCACTGGCGAAATTGGCAAGCTCACTGGCAGTGTCGCCAGATGGATCGCTCAATATCCAAGTGATAAATCAGCGCCAGGTGCCTAGCATGATAGAAGAATTAGAAGAGGAGGAGCTTGAGGTCGCCATAGCAGAGGTCATCGGTCTACCTGACTGGAGAGACCCTCTTATCCAATGGTTCAAATACCAGCAACTACCCAAGCAAAGAGAAGAGAAGATCAAGCTGATCAGAATAAAGGACTCTTATGATGCCTGAAATGGGATACTATTCCGAGTCGTGACGGATGCCAAGCAAAAATTACTCCTCCGGTGCCTATCCACTGAGGAGACTTGGAGAGTCATGAAGGGGGTTCACGCCGGGACAGCTGGTGCACACCAGGCGGGACCGAAAATAAAAATTGAGATAAAGAAGCTTGGCTACTACTGGCCAATAATATTTTCTGGCTTGATGAAGGGTGCTTAGGACTTGAAGGCTTTTCTGCTCTGCTGCGTCGACGCTTTGAGCTTACAGCGTCGATGCTGTCTTTATCCTGTAATGGCCTTTGTAAGTAAGTACTAGCACATAGCAATCACATCATGGTGGTCATCATCAAAACCAGGAGGACAATAAAAAGCTCCTCCCAAGGTGGATCTATAGCATCTTCTTTTTCTGCTGGTAAAATAGACAGGAAATCCTTTTGTCTTGTGCAAGCTCAGAGACAGAGTAGCTGATTGGGTGGAGGCAAAAAGTTATGTACCAGAAAAGGTGACTTTTCCCAGAAATGGTAGGTTACTTTACCACTGACCAAACGGACTGATATAGCAACCCATGATTACGACAAAGGTTGAGTGCACAAGGAGACCCTTCCAACCCTCAAAAAACGTGATTTTGGGGACTTATGGTTCCTATTTTTGCTCTTTGGATTGTTTCCTGAACACAATATAGACTTGCTAAAAATACCCTTGGTAACCGCTGAGTGAGGCATTTCATCAAACAGTTGCTGGTCTTCCTAAAGTCGGTGCAGATTACTATTCCACTAGATATAGGTCAGTGCAGATAAGAAGCTTGGTCCATGGCAGGGTTGGTTCACATTTGATAGTGTCGATGCAAGCTTTAAGGTCAGTGCAAGCTTCAATGTCAGTGCACCCTTCATAAGGTCCGTGCAAGCTTCTAAGTCAGTGCACATTTGATAAGGTCGGTGCACATCTCGCATTTCAAGCATATAACTTAGTGCACATCTTAAACTTTGATCATTCAAGGTCGATGCACATCTTAAGGTCGGTGAAAGTTCCTGTTGCAAGCAGATGAAGGTCGGTGTAGCTTTCACTCCTGGAGCGTTCAGGGTCGGTGCAACTTCCTATAGCAAGCAGACAAAGGTCAGTGCAACATTCACTCATGGAGCGTTTAGGGTCAGTGCAGGTTCCTATAGGAAGCAGACGAAGGTCGGTGCACATTTCATATTTCTGCCCAGCCAAGGTCAGTGCAGATCACTGTTGCTGCCTAGTGAAGGTCAGTGCACATTTCATATTTCTGCCCAGCCAAGGTCGGTGCAGATCACTATTACTGCCCAGTGAAGGTCGGTGCACATTTCATACCAATGCACATGATGGCCGGTGCAAGTTATTGTTCCAGCACGTAAAGGTCAGTGCAGCTTCCATCCTAATGCACATGAAGGGCAATGCAAGTTACTGTTCCAGCATGTACAGGTCGGTGCAGCTTCCATACCAACGCACCTGAAGGTCGATGCAAGTTACTATTCCAACACGTACAGGTTGGTGCAGCTTCCATACCAATGCACATGAAGGTTGGTGCAAGTTACTATTCTAGCATGTATTGTTCAGTGCAGCTTCCTCAGTTTCTTTAGTTACTTGGAGCAGTGACTCTTAGTGAGATCTGCCTTGATTTTTGTGTAGTCTCGTGCCTTGATTTCTATGCAGTTGCATCTTCGCCTGAAACTAATTCCGGGAGGCACCTGAAGATCAATTAAGGCTTATATATTAGACATGGTAGGATATTATCAAACCTCATAGTTAGACATGGGAGAATATTGGGTTGGGAAGAGGGAGATTTGGTGGTTGGGGGTTGGATTCTCTTAGAATGGAGGAGATTTAGTGGGTGAGGGTTTAATGCACCTAGGGAAGGGTTAGATTGGGTGGTTGGGAATTTATGGAGGGGTGGGGTGGATGAGAGAGAGGGGAGAGTGCCCTCTAGAGAGAGAGGGGGGTGGGAAGAGAGAGAGTAGAGAGAGAAGGAGGTGGGATTCTCTCCCAAGGCTTCACACCTCACTATAGATTCTCTCCATGGATTCTCTCCAAAACACTAAGGAATTATGACTCTCAAAGATAATATTTCTTCATTACTTTTCAAATGGTGGAATGGGGTCCTACATATAGGCAACCCACATTTTATAAAAAGCCCCTGACATTTGACACACTGACAAAGACCCAAAGGAAGGGGGCGCCCCTAGGCCTAGCCCAATGAATTGGGCCCATTAGTTACATTAAACCACATAATGACACACAAACATAGGGAAATAATCCAAAGATGTAGGGACATGACTCAAATAAATGGGAAAATACATCAAAAATGGCTCAAATAAAAATGCTCAAAATAGATAATTGGACCCATTTGAAGTGGAGCTTGAGCTCAAACCAATCCCAGGTGTGTGGACGACCCGAGCTAGAGGGAGGTGGGGGTGATGCCTCCATCACTTCCCTAGCGAGGGCAACGTGGATCTACGCGGTTGAGAAATCAGCACTAAGTCGAGGGTATCGGCTCTCTCACGTGCTCGGATCTAGACACGGGACAGTCACGCTCTCACTCTCACAGCGGTGATAAAAATGTATCGAGCTAATTAACCTAACACTCTAGCAGCGGCATATAGAAATATATGAAATAAGCAAAATGTCGAGTGAGGGAGCAAACACGATACCTCCACGCTCCGGGTGTGGGGAAGACTACCCCGGCTGAGCTTTGTACTCCTGGTATAGTAATTAATTAAATTATAGCAATGAATATTGCTGCCCACTCCATGCATGGAGGTAAAGGGCTACACGTGGGACTCAGGAGTAGCGGACTCGGGTTGACGGGCAGCGATTTGGGCAGCTCCGGTGGTAGCGCGCACCGGCAGTCATGGGGTCCACATCCTGGTAGGTGGGTGACTTGTGCCAAGAGTGGTACTGCTGTGATGGAGACTCCTGGAGGGACGATCCCTAGGAGGGGGATGCGCTGGTTAACCTTGTGCGAGGCGAGGCGGCCGACCTAGGGGTCGTTGCTACTTCTGTCCACGGACCTGCTCTGCTGCTTCAGGGCTGCATGACCCGACGAGAACAGCTGCTGCGATCAGACCCAATGTCGGATCGACGTGCGACTGGCACTGTTGCAAAGCTCCTTTGAAGATATACACAGTCGTGTTGTTATAGGAATTTTCTTGTCCCTGTATTTTTCTTGGTGGAATTTTTAACAGACAGACTTATAGACTCAAAACTGACTGGGCAGATTAAGATCTGTCTGATAACTGACTTTGACCGAAGGGAAGATGATATATCTGGGCACTGGGATTTTTATGGGTGAAAGAGGGGGAAGTAAGGAACTCGAGAATAATTTTTGTGTATTTAACAATTATAACAACTATAGAGTCCAGTCCACAAGTACAGTCAAAGAAAAGGAATGTACACTGCCTCGGCCATACCCCGACAATCTGGTGAGCTGGCAACTAACGAACCTCTGACTAGAATGCTCCACTCCAAGGACAAATGCCACACCTGAAAAGTAGGGAGTGAGTCTCATCTCATTGGCTCAATAGGGGTCCCGCGGATCCCTACCACAACTAAAGCAGTAAACAGGAACAGCGTAGGAGCAACAAATAAAGAACAACAACAATAATAATAATAAATAACATCGGCACAACATAACGATGGTGACCAGAACTAGAAGGCAGTAAATAGAGGAGACATACACAAGACCTCTACGCTACCCCGACTCTCACGGTCGGACAGTCCGTCCTCGCTGACGGAACCACTGACAATGCCACACGGCCACACACTGAACCAACACCCTTGGGAGAACCTCTGAACACCAAAACCCCTTGATCCCGAGCTAGAACAAGCAAAAGAACCATGCCCAATGCACAGGGTGACACCAGCCCGTCTGTCGGAAGGGCCATGACAATGCTATCGGTGACTCAACCTTCACTAGTATAGGGTCCGCCACTCGAGTAAACACAACATGGCTAGATGTGTCCACTGATGTCTTATACTACGCCAAGGCCTCATATACACACACACTACTCACACCCAGATCTCGGGAGGAGCAGAAGAGGCACTCACACATCCAACACCCTCAGACTGGCTAGGATCCGTATCTCTACACCCAACAGCACGACCGTGTCTAGCTATCTGACACGGGGTATGTGCCACTGCACCCAACAGCAACGTACCCTTGTCCCAACCAAGGTACACACGCTTAGACAATCTTACCTCTACAGGAGCATTGTACACACAAGGCGCTCTCGCCTGCTCCAGTCATGACAAACCGTCCAGGCAGTGAAAATAGTATGACTCAAACCTCCCCGCTCTCGTGCGAAACCCGAGGACACGCTTATACATGCACCTGAACCACAGGAAACCTTGGAATAATACTGCCGGCAATGGGTAACTATCTGAGGCAGAGGACAAGAACTCAAGAACCTCGGCCTACAACTCTTATGAGGATATCTAGCTGCGATCATAGCCCTCACGCAGGAATACCCTCCGCGGTCATGGAACTCTCACGGGGACAGTCAACACAGGAAGCCCAACACAAGAATGACTGCCCACACTACACAACCACCCTAGAATGGCCCACTCTAGTCATCCGGAGTTGACGAAACACCCAGAATCACGCGAACACGCTTCCCATAAAGCTACATCTCCCGTGGACACCCCGAGAACCAAACCTTGGAACACGGCGACCTCCAGATTGAAGGGGGCTGGGCGGCCAGAGCAATGGGCATCAAGATGCTGCCCGTCAACCCAACCCGCGTGACTCCTGGGCCCCACTTGTGACCTATTACCTCCCTATGTGGAGTGGGTCGAAATCCTTTGTATTGCTGAATTAATTGTTAACTGGGAGTCTGTAGTTGGCCGGGAACGTCTTCCCCACGCCGGGTGCGTGGAGGTATTGGTCTAACTCTTTGGCGTTCATTTGCTAGTTTCTGCCGGAGGGAGCAGAGCTCCGCCAGGGAGACTTTACGTTCGACCATTTGGAAATAGTCGACGAACTTCTTCTGCATATCAGCCCAATCAGATACTGAGTTGGGCTTTAGCCCGGAGTACCACTGGAAGGCAATGCCAGTCAATGACGTGGCGAAGTACCACAGTAAATATACCTCTTCCAGCGCCAATTCGCCCATGGCCGCCATGTAGTAGGCCAGGTGTTCATGCGGAGAGCCCTGCCTGTTGAACTTCTGTAGTTTCGGGACTTTTGGGCAGTCGGGCGGAAGCTTCTTGAATTGATGGTGGAGGGGATAAGGCACACTGTATAAATCAACAGTGGCCACACCTTCACCATGTTGGGCAAACTTCGCCTCAACGATGCGCTCGATCATCTACTTCTATGCCATAAAACTTTCCGCAGCGGGAATAACAGATGATCGCGTGTTAACTTCATGCTGCGGGACTTCAAAGTCCACCACCAGTGGCAATTTTGCGGCGGTGACGGAGGCGTTAGCCGCGACTGGAATGGGAGAAGGCTGTTGTTCCACTCCAGTAGGTGCCGCCTGAGGTGGGACAGGAACCTCTTTTTCACGCAATAGTGCCTGTAAGAGATTCCTGAGTTCTTGATTCTCGCATCGGAGCTCTTCCAACGCGGGAGCGTGTATCTCTTCCCCCAGATCTTCCTCGTGTCGGGGGTGGCTATCCCCATCGACACTGTGGACATCCTCCTGGCGCTCTTCATGCCGTGACAGTTCGGGCTGAGACGCCCCAGCTGCTGGAGCCTGCTGTATTTGCGCCAGGCCACGGGACCCGGACCTTGACCTCTTCGAGTATTGAAGAGGCTAGTTGGGATCTCTCAAGGTATCCTCGGGCTATTTGTCACCGGAGGTGGTGTAACAAGTGAACACCTTGACAGTGTCATTAGTCACATGAACCACCCGTTTCTTTCTGGGCGGTTGTCGGTCCGGCTTGGGCGGCATCCCTAGTCTGTCAAAGATAGAAACTCGGGATGTGGATGCTTGAGGGGAGCGATCCTCCTCTGTATTTGTGGAACTAGCCCACGGGGAGGTCGGTCGCACCTTTTTACCGGCTCCTCGGCGCTTTTGCCCCCGTAGGGGCTGAGTTGTAGACCCCGGAGAGATCGAGACTTCAGTGCTTGTCAGACTCCGCATTTGCTGAAGGTCCGACATGCGGAAGGGCTCCTCCACCCTTGCGCGCCTTATGATTCGGGCCTCCTTCTTGGTGACCTAGATCTTCTTCAAGTGGAGTTGGCACTCCTCCACTTGGTTGCCCCCTGTCCTTGATCAGGGAGCTCGTAGCTTGGGCCGCTGCAGAGGACCCTGGGTTGCCGCCAGTACGGCAGGCTTCTTCTTCTTCGCTCCGTTCTCCCAAACTTGTCGGAGGAGCTCGAAGCGGTTGGAGGTGGGAATGGTTGGGATATGATGGTCCCATGGCAAGATCGGCTCGCCCCCATCGACCCGGATGCGAATGTCTCCAACAATTACAGTCTTGCCGAAGCGAGATGCTGCCGCTGCAGGCTTGGTACCCTTGCGACTATGGCGCTGCCCCCGTTGAGCTGACTGTATCAGACTAAAATCTAACATATTCTAACCAACATTGAAATTAGTGCTACCATCAACATATAATTAGATTGCCATCATCAAAAGGGGGTGAACATTGTGTCTCCTCTGGATTTGATGTGTGGTTGTCTAGTTTCAATGATGGTAGTGATGTGTTGACTTCATTTTGACCATGTGTTGACTTTACTCTGACCATGTGTTGACTTTATTTTGACTTTGACAACATTGATACTTTAATGCCGTTTCTTCAGTCAGTGTATGCTTAAGTCATTGCATGGACACACTAAGTGTGCTTAATGGTCTAAGCTAGCAGGTACATTATTACATACCAAGGTCAGTGCACATTTATTCTTTATGCATATCAAGTCCGTGCATATTTTGTGTGTCCACATATAAAGTCTACATATAGGTCGGTGCATATTTTGTACGTCTGCATATAAGGTCTGTGCACATCTTGTATGACTGTATACAAGGTCGGTGCACGTTCATGTAGAAATGAAGATAAGGTCGGTGCAGATTTTATAGAATACATTTGAAGTCTGTGCACATCTTGTATGACACCTTACAAGGTCAGTGCACATTTCTGTAGAAGTGCTCATATGGTTGGTGTAGATCTTGTAGTGCACATTTGAGGTCTGTGCACAACTGATATAAAGTCTGTGCACACTTTTGCATTAATGACGTTAGGTCTGTACACACTTGCCTTATGCATGTAAGAGGTCGGTGCATGTTTTACCATTCACATGCAAGGGTCGGTGAACTTTCTATCTCATGCATATAAAGGTCGTTGCGTGTTTTGCATTACGCATACAAGGTCGGTGCATGTTTTGTATCATGCACATAAAGGTCGATGCACATTCTGCAGTGTGCATGATAAGGTCTATGTCCATCTGCCATGTGCCTATACCTAGTCGATGCACATTTACACATAGCTTTTCAAGTCTGTGCACTTGAATTCTTTTTTAGGTCGTTGCACATTTGCCCTTTACTCTATCAAGTCTATGCATGTACGGTAGCAAGCATATTTAGAGTTCGAGCACAAGCACATTTTGTTCAGTTAAGTCTGTGCATCTTTCATTACTGATTGTGAGAATCACATATATCATGCTTACTTTATTTTTCACATCATGAATCAACTTTCATAAGGTCTATGCCTACTGAATATCTACTCATGCCTACCATGTATTTGATAAAATGATTTTCTACTTTAACAGGAACTTAAGTGACTGGAAGTCCCAAGATCGATTACTTAAAAGGCAGCACCCCTTATACCTTAAAGAGAGTCGATCCAACAAGCTGCCACGTGGAAAGTGCATCTTCATCCTTTGACATGTGGAGCTCCTGTAGAGAAGTTCGTGGGCGGGAACATGTTCCCCACGTGCCATCTCTCCCGAACCTCTATAAAAAGGCCCGATCGCTCAGATGAGAAAGTAGAGGAGAATGAAGAAGAGGTGAAGCAATTGCATTGAAGCAGAAGAAGAGTGAGAGCATCTAGAGAGCAGAGAGCCAGGGTTCGAGAGAGAGAGAGAAGAGTCTGAGAGAAGAATAGAGGAAAGAGTCTGCGTCAGGAAAACAGTTGTAAGGTCATGGTTAAAGGCCACAATCTACCTGCCAACCTGGTGTGCCTAGATATGAAGGAATACGATGTCATTTTAGGTGCCGATTGGCTATCCACCTATCGGGCAATTGTAGACTGCACGAATTGAAAGTTAACCTTTGTAGATTACCCAGAGCTAACTTACATTACTCCTCGGAAGAGATCCCCAGTTATCTTGGCACTCCGAGCCAGTAAACTTATCAACAAGGGTTGCGTGGCATTCCTAACATTTTTGACTGCCACGGAAGCTAAGGTGGTCAGATTAGAAGACATTCAAGTAGCTCGGGAGTTTCACGATGTGTTCCCTGAAGATCTACCTGGTTTACCACCAGAGAGAGAAGTCTCATTCACTATAGACCTGGTTCCAGGTGTCGGACCTATTTCCAAAGCACCCTACAGAATGTCCCCCGCGGAATAGAAGGAATTGAAGGAGCAGCTAATAGAGTTATTGAAAAAAAGTTTCATCAGGCAAAGTACTTCCCCATGGGGAGCACTCGTGTTATTTGTAACGACCCAAGATCCAGATACCAGGAAGGACCCGATACCATTCGAATCCTAGCCCGCCGCCCACGAGTTGGGGGACTCGGAAGGGCTAAAAGGACTGTGGAGGCACAAAGAAATAGGAAATAAAACAGGACAATTCAACAATTAACAGAAATAAATAAACAACTAACTACAACAACAGAGTCCAATCCAATAGAATGTATAGTCTAAAGTAGTAAAACGTACCACATGCCAAGTGAACACTCAGCTCGGTGAGCTGGCGACTAAGAACCTCCACGTAGCACTCTCGAACCTCGAGGAAGAATCGTCGCACCTGAAAAATAGGGATGAGTCTCCAAAACAGAGACTCAGTAGGAGTCACGCGGAACCCCAACTGGGAAAACCACGGCAGAAAGGAGAGCTACGCTAGCTAAGCTACTAAAGCAAGAACAGCAAACCGGTGGCCGGTCAAAGCTCGACACTACAGCTACTCCTACTAACAACCAAATGAAAAACCCGATCTCTCAATCAGGAACCGGACCATTCCAACACCAGACCTACCAAGGAAACCCTCACGGCAACTCTGTCGCGGAAGTCTGCCCTCACAGGCACAACCAACCGGGACCATACGGTCCCGCGCAGGCACGACGAAGTCTCGGTGACTCCACCAAGCACTTCAGGTCACAGCCTTGGGAAAACACACTAGAACGGTCTAGGGACCACGTCTCGCAGATGGGAAACAAAATCCAAAACATCGGAGAGTCATGTCTCGCGTGACAGGAGTACCCACGACTCTAACACCAGTCTCTCGGTGGTGAAAACCCACACACACGTGCCACGGCGACACAGCTAGAACCCAACGGTCAGCACGACCAAAATAGACAGCTGCTCTCAGTCCAGAACAGGAGTACCTCCCCCTAGAAGAATGACCGGATGCGTCCACTGACGTCTTACACCGTGTCACAAGTGTCTAGCCACAATGCCCCTAGCGAGAGACTCTGATGGAGGCATCACCGCTACTTCACTTTGGCTCGGGTCATCCACACACCCGAGATTGGATTGAGTTCGTGCATGAAAAAGGTACAAGTACACGGGACATACCCCGACTTTGGTGAACTGGCGTCTACTCCTGACTACTAGCACCGCGACCAGCCTCTGACCCATTGAACGAAAGCCTCGCCTCACCTGAAAACAACGAGGGTGAGTCTCATCTTCTAGGCTCAGTAGGGGTCCCGCAGATCCCAACCTCACACAATGGAAAACAACAGTGCAATAACTAATGTAAGTGCAGTAAGTAAACAACAGGAAAATCGGGGAACTACAAGCAAGGAATGCTACACAGGACCACCACACCCGTCGCTAAACCAAGTCTCGTCCACAGAACGAGATCCCCGAGCCACCCACACGACAAACCACGATGACGAAAAACCCACGTCGGAACCACCCAAGTGATAGGAGTACTAACTCACTAACCACAAGACCAGAAGCATCCTCCGATGTCTTACACCGCAGCCGCAAGTGTCTCCCTACATGCCCTCAGGTGGAAACTGAGACACGGTACACAGTACCAATGAACAAGGACTAGCTGGGGTCATGCTTGTTAGCATGCGTCCACTATCCCCGACTACGTGTGCACACACAAGCCATCTGTCCTAGGTTGGGTCCTCTAGCCGATTTTTCCTCCAGTCAGACTCAGGCTGCAAAAGCAAGGGGCCCTAAGATAACCGGCCTACAAACCTCAACACGGGACAAGCCTCCACCACTCTCAGGTGGGTTGGCAAGCAAGCGTGTCCATATCAGGTACGTCTAGTTGGTAGAATTACCAAGGGTGAGAACCCACCAAACTACGGAAGTCACCGGAGTACCACCAGACCGTACCAAACGACCATGAGGCCGCTCACCAACACGAGAATCAAGGGCTACCGATAGCTGAACTATGACTGCTAGTGCATACGACGAAGATCGGAACCCCCAAACACGTCGAAAATCAAAAACGGGGCAAACTGAGGCTGAAGGCACAGGGAGGCCAGTGTACTGGCCACCCATGGACCTGGGCGGCCACATGGTTTGTAATGGCCCAAGATCCGGATACCGAGAATGACCTGATACCATTCGAATATGGGTCCGCCACCCACGAGCCGGAGGGCTCGGAAGGGCTAAAAGAATAGGTGTGGTGTACATAGAAATAAGAAATAAAGTAGGACAATTCATCAATTAACAGAAATAAATAATCTAACTACAACAGAGTCCAGTCTAATAGAAAGTACAGTCTAAGATAGAGAACGTACCAAACGCCAAGTGAGCACTCCGCCCGACGAACTGACAATTAAGAACATTCACGCAACGCCTTCAAACCTTGAGGAAGAATTGCAACACTTGAAAATCAGGGGTGAGCCTCCTATTACTGTCTCAGTAGGGGTCTCGCGTAATCCCAATCAAAAATAACAACGGCACGGAAAGCAGCAACAGCAAGAACAACAGTAACAGCAGGAGTAGCTACAACTACACGGTAGAAAACACAATCGTGCATGAATCCCTAAACCTGACAACCAATAAAACCATGGCTCTACAACTACTCCTACGGGAAAGGAAACCAACCCCCCGATCTCTTAGTCGGGAGACCACCAGACCACGAACCACCCTAGTCACGTCTGCATCACCGAGCGGCGGCCCAGCTCGAACAGCGGGAGCGCGACGGCCGTGAGAGCGGGCGTGGTGTACGGGGTGAACCAGGCGTCCTGGACGCCGATCACCGACACATCGCCCGGCACACTCCGTCCGGCCGCCGCGAGGCCCGCGAGCACACCCAGCGCGGCCCCCGAGCTCGCCACGACGAAGCCGGTGGGAGCGGGGCCGCGCTCGAGGGCGCGGGTGACTCCGGCGTACCCGTCGGCCGCCTCCCATCCGGCCGTGACGACGGACGCGGCGGTACGTGCGATCCCGGCTCCGTCGACCGCGGCGGTGAATCCGCTGACGCGCGCATCCGACGCCTTGCTGTGAGGGCCGGCGATCAGGGCGAGGCGGCGATGCCCCAGTTGGATGAGGTGCTCGGTCGCCATGCGGGTCGCGAGCTCGTCCTCGAGCCGCACGCCCGCGGCCGACGCGTTGCCGACGCTGTTGACGATGACACTGGGGATCATGTCGGTGTAGGCCAGAAGGATCTCGTCTCCCTCGCCGTAGCCGCCCTGCAGCAGGAGTCCGTCGACGCGGTGCGCCTTGACCATCGCCTCGACGAGCGGCGACTGCGATTCGACCTCGTCGGCGTCGATGAGCAAGAGCACGCATCCCGCCTCGGCCGCAGCGGACTGGGCGCCGTGCACGATGTCGTCGAAGACGGGGCTCGTGATGTGCTTGAGCACGAGCCCGATGGTGTCGGTGCGCGACTTGCGCAACGCGGTCGCGGTCGAGTTCGCGACGTAGTCGAGCTTGCGAACCGCATCCAGCACCGCTTGCCGGGTGTCGTCGCGCACGGTCAGCGAGGCGTCGTTGTTGAGCAGGCGCGAGACGAGTCCCGGGGAGACACCCGCCAGCTCGGCGACGTCCTTGATACGCGCCGGTCGGCCGTCCTTCGCCACGTCGATCCTCTCGATCCTCGGCGCGGGCATCGCGCACGCTCGGTTCCGCCTCGCACTATACCGACGGCGCGCAGGGGTGCATCGGCGCGTTCATCAGCGAGGAGGAGAGCATGAGAGTGGACCCCGGTTGGCGGGAAGAGCTGTGGGAGGGTGCCGTCGCGTGGACCTCGGAGGGTGAGGCGTGGCAGCCATGGCGTCTGCATCCGGATGCCGAGGGGCTCGCGTACGCACCCGAGCTCTTCGCGCGTGCACGGATGGCGGCGGGGGTGCGGCTCCGCCTGCGCACCGACGCTCGGGCGATCACCGTCGAGCTCGAGCTCGAGGGGGATGCGCCCGGCTCCGTCGACCTCGTCGTTGACGGGCTGATGACCGAGAGGACGAGCATCCCGCCTGGGCGCACGCTGCTGGAGGCGGTGTTGCCCGCACGTGCGGCCGATGTCGAGCTCTGGCTACCGCAGCACGGGTGTACCCGGGTGCGCACGGCCGAGCTTTCGGATGCGCATGAGGCGGTGGCGGTCGGCCCGACGGGCCCTCGGTGGGTCGCCTACGGCAGTTCGATCACGCAGTGCGCGACGAGCCGCGGACCGAGCGAGACCTGGCCGGCGCTGGTCGCGCGCGACCTCGGCCTCGATCTTCTCTGCATGGGATTCGGCGGTCAGTGCCACCTCGACCCCGTCGTCCCCGGTCAGATCGGCCGCGCACGGCCGGATGTGATCACCGCCTGCCTCGGGATCAACGTCTACGGTGCGCTGACCTTCGGCCCGCGGAGCTGGCCCGGCCAGGTCGCCGGCTTCATCGCGCGGCTGCGCGCGGAGTGTCCGCATGCGGTGATCGTCGTGCTCTCGCCGATTGGCTGCCCGGCACGCGAGGACACGCCCAACGCCACGGGGCTCACGCTCGCCGCTCTGCGCGACGACGTCGAGCGAGTGGCGGGCGATCTCCGCGAACGCGGAGACGAGCGCCTCTTCCTCGTGAGCGGCATCGAGCTGCTGTCGCCGGAGGAGGGCGAGCTGCTGGTCGACGGGCTGCATCCGGGGCCCGAGGGGTACCACCTGATGGCCGAGCGACTCGTGCCTCGGCTGAGCACGGCAATCCCTAGCGCAAAATGATTCCCTATCAGAGCGAGTTGTGACAATGTAGTGCACAAGATTTTCAGACGATACGAAGGAGTGTCGATGTCGCATCTCGGATCCATGGGGTTGTCGCGCAGGGAGCTGCTCGGCTCGACTGCGGCGACCGGCATCGGCGCGCTCGTCGGGGCTGCCGGCGCAGGCGCGGTTCCCGCCTCGCGCTCGATGGCCATGGCGTGGTCGCCGGGTGACTTCATCGAGGGGGTCGGTGAGTTCGGGGGCGATCTCGCGGCGATCCTCGCGCGTAACGGTTTGCAGTTCAATGCGGTCGACACGACGCCGACGTCGTTGAAGTACCACGGAGAGAAGGCGACGCTCGACCCGTATGAGGCCGACGAGTACTCCTACAGTGTGGAGAAGCTCCTCGAGATCCCCTCGCTGGGTCACTACACCGGAGGGCGCAGCGGCCAGGGCTTCACCGTCCACGGCGATGTGGGCTTCTTCTTCTACGACGAGGGATACGTGCGCACGATCGACCTCGTGTCGAAGAGCGTTATCTCGAGCTTTGCGTTGCCGTCGGGTGTGCAGGGTGCGAGTAATCACGCGGGGCAGGCGAATTTCGGGGCGGAGTTCGTGGATCCGGGGGATGAGTTCCCGGTGTTGTATCTGTCGTCGTATC
This sequence comes from Amorphophallus titanum, assembly GCA_024336825.1. NCBI lineage: Eukaryota > Viridiplantae > Streptophyta > Magnoliopsida > Alismatales > Araceae > Amorphophallus > Amorphophallus titanum. The sequence goes on along the minus strand of JANBPO010003548.1, from coordinate 199,041 downwards.
TGGAGAAGAAGTGTTACGTGTTGCGGATGACGCGCACGGGGGCGTCGTTGGTGCAGACGATCTATCTGACGGATGGGTCGATGAGCGGTTCGAGCTACGTGCTGTCGGATGCGCAGGCGTTCTTCGTGGATCTGGAGAACGACAAGCTCGTGATCAAGATGGGGGCGACGGATCCGGCGGGGGCGAAGTACAAGTACTGGAAGGTCTTCGACATGCCGAGGTTGAGCCTCGGGTCGGTGGTCTATCTGTTCGAGGAGAAGCAGAACGACGAGTTCTACGTCCGCACGCTGCAAGGGAACGTGGCGGCGAGTAAGAACTTCGTGAACGCGGGCTTCGCGATGAACGGGAAGATCTATGTTCTTGCGGGGTTCACCGGTGCCACCAGCTCGCTGCTGGTGATCGATTACGAGAAGCACAAGGTCCTGACCGAGATCCGTTGGGCATCCACCCTCATCACCGGTGGCGAGCAGAAGCAGTGTTGCCGCTACGGAAACGCTCTGCTGATCAACTTCAACTATCAGGACTATCTGGTCCGCGTCACCTTCTGACGCAGGAGCCGGCAGGACGGAGCCCGGTTCGGCTCGGAACTCGGCGGGCTCTTGGCGCACGTCCGGACGCGCGACGTGTCACCCGATCGCCGGTCGCCGCGGCAGCCGCACGCACGCGAACGGCACCGCCGAGAGCAGGCAGCTGACGGCCGGCACGAGGGTGATCGCCGCGAACACGGTGTTCTGCATCTCGGGGGTGACCGCGGCATCCGCTTGGTAGCCCGCGGCGGCGACGAAGAGTCCGAAGACGAGAACGGCGAGGGCGCTCATGATCTTCGACACGAAGGTGAGCGTGGCGAACGAGATGCCGTCGTTGCGGATTCCGGTGCGGCGCTCGGCGTCGTCGACCGCATCCGCGATCATCGTGGCCTGCACGACGAGGAAGATGCCGAGGGTGAGCCCGGTCAGGAAGATGAAGGCCACGATCGCGGCGATGCTCGCGAAGCCGACGAGGTACATCGCGACGTAGAGCACGGCCCCGGCGATCGACGACCACACCATGAGCGCGCGGGCCGACACCCAGCGCATGAGCGGCGGCGTGGCGAAGCTCGACGCCACGAGCCCCACGATGATCGCCGCGCCGATGAGGGTGAAGAGACCCTCATCGCCGTAGGCCACGACCACGAACACGGCGCCGCCCGCCTGCACGATGAAGCGGCCGAAGCCGAACACCGAGCCGAGCAGCACCAGAAGCAGCGGCGTGTTGCGGATGAGGGTGCCGCCGAGCTGCCGAAGCGTCAATCGACCCTGCGTCAGGGCCGACGGTCGCTCGCGTTGTCAGGGAAAGATCATTCGGCCAGTTGTGGAAGCCTGTAAGTACTAGAGAGTGACGTCAGGAGGAGCCCTGGGCGCTACCCAAGTGATAACCCTCTGATGCCTAAGTCAGCACTTTAGAAGATGGAGTACTAGTAGGGAAAAGAGAGAGAGAGAGAGAGAGAGGGAGTCGAAGGATGATTGTGCAAGCCTGGAGGTGTGGTCAGGCTTTCGCTGGAGTGCTCGCTGTATCCAGTGGGCGCTCTGGGAGTGCTCGCTAGGCGGTAAGGGTGCTTGGAAGGCGACCAGAACTAGTCATGGGATCAACTCTCAAGGTTTGCTCTCGTGTGTCTATATCTATGTCTCCCCCCTTCTATGACTGATAGAGGGTCCCTTTATAGGGGTTGCTCTGGCAGTGAATGCTCATTCCTTAGCAGGGAATGGTGCGAGTAGTGGGATAACGCCTCTCCATGATCGTGAGGGGTTTCCTGTTGAGAGTCCAATCCTCCAGAGTCGGATGATTCTCAGGTGAGTCTTACAGTGCCTATAAGGTGTGCTCGCCTTTAGTGGAGTTGAGCCGACATCATTGGGAGTAACATTCAGCCGTTGGACATCCGACATTCATTGTGCCTGGGCTGACGCCCCTCGTGAGCTGGCGAATCCAAGGACTGTCCGCTCTGGGCCGTATGTAGTGGGCTTCGACTGTCGAGGGCCCGTGGCATGTGTTATCGATCTTTGGCCGAAGTGGGCTAGGTATAATAGGCTGTATATGGACCGTACCAATTTACCCTCCTCACTATCCCCCCACTCTCAAACACCAAGCACTTTCTGGGTTCTGAGAGTTGATTCGAGAGGGCCTATCGAGGGAGAGTTCCTAGGAGGGATTCCTCGTATCGGTCAGGCCGGAGGACTCGACCCCCCACGTGGCTTCTTGACGTGCAAGGCATCTCTGGTAGTGGCAGGCAATGTTATTGCAATCATGATGCAAAGCCGTCTTTGTTGTGGAGTGCAGGCGCGAATGGTCGCCTAAATTCGGTGACTGTACCTTGATGGCGATAGGTACCTTTTCCTTTTCTGTGTAGTCTCGAAGTGGCTGCCCCACCTTCGAAGGCTATATGACCCAATGTGAGGCCATTTAGAGAGCCCAACTTGTTCCTTTAGTGCTTGCTGGGGGTTTTAGTCACTCTTTCCTCGACTTCTTCCTATCCTAGTGAGGTTCTTCCCTTTCTTTTACTCTCTGAACTCATGGCACCCCGTAGGAGGGTCATCCATACTAGCCCCACGTCTTTTGCTGAAGAAGTGGAAACAGGTCGTGGCGGTGTCCAGAGCAATTCGAGCACTAGTCCCAATCGTCCTCACTCCCCACAACTAGTTGCTTATAGGGTAGTCCATGGCCTGCGTGAGGCCTTCCAAATCTTCATCGATTTTGACATTATCTTCTCGACCGTTGATGACAGTCCGTGGAGTCTCCCTCTCGAATACGGCACCCTCCGCGAGATCGTCGCGATCTGCGAGCGGACTTATTGCCAGACGCTCGGCGTCGAGTTCATGCATATCTCGAACGCCGCGCAGAAGGCCTGGATCCAGGAACGCATCGAGGTTAAAAACCTCTATTTTACACTTTAAACCCCCAAACACCTATAATTGCATAAATGCCTAATTTAATTATTAAAATAATTTAACTCTCTTAGAAAAATACCAAAAAATAGTCAAAAAATCTGTAAAAATCGACAGAATCAGATCCGGGTCTGAACCACTATGGATCTATTAAGACACGGGCATTACAAGAAGATTCATGAGTTGAGAAGAAAGAGAGAGAGAGCTACAATAGAAAAATAGAAGAGCAGCTATGAAAGCAAAGAAGTAAGAGGAGAAAGAGTGTGAGACCAGAAGAAAAGAAAAAGAGTGTGAGCTTCGTAAAGAAAGTAATGGCAGCCATGAGAAAAGTAAGATCATGAGAAGAAAAAGAAAGAGAGAGTGTCTGAGAGAAAAGTGATTAAGAAGCAGCTAGAGCATCTTGAACATCAGATCAGATCAGTGTTGGCCTCTAGATCAGATCCAAGCAAAGTTGCTCCTATGAGAGCTATATTCTTCATTTTTTTCATTTTTGATTTCTTATTGTTTTGTTTTCTTTGGTTCCTCATTCTTATAGCAAGTTGTGTTGCTCAGCAACAAGGATTGATTCCTTGGGTCAGCAAGCTGTGGTGCTCAGCGGTGAGGATATATTCCTTAGTTAAGCAAGCTGTGAGGCTCAGCGATCTGGGATTAGTTCCCCAAAGCTGTGGATCAGCAGTTGTAGGGATTCGTCCCTGAAGCTATGGATCAGCGGTTAAGCTGTGTATCAGCGAAAGCCACACTCTGGTTTGAGTGTAGGGTGGATGTAGGTTTGCTTGGTGCAAACTAAATCACCTAAAAACTGCCTGTGTCCTGCGGTTTGAATGTTGTGTGTCTACACTGTGGTGTGACTGTGTTAGTTCTAAGTTCTGCCCGAACTGGACTATTCTAACTTGAGGTTAGCACTGGTCCACTGCCAAGCACTTGTGGCTTTGCTTGTGTGATTTACTTCACCGTTGTCTGCTACAATCATTCTAGTTCAGGGTAGAAACTCTTGTGTTTCCACCCAGCATGTGTCCTAGTATAGCATCAGTTCCATTTGAGATGTCATAAATTCTTAATTATACAAGAATCAATAGTGAGATCTATTCTCCCCCCTCTAGATCTCGCTCCTGCACCCCAATAATTGGTGTCAGAGCGGTCTCTGATTCATCAGATTCAACGATCTGTAGAGGATCTTGTACTTTTAGGTGTAATGTTTGGCTGTCATTTATTACTCTTAGTCTATTGCCTTGAATTGGTTTTGATCAATGGCTCAACTTCCTGTATTTGCTGGTACTAATTTTAGTACTTGACTAGGTGGCCTATGTGTTTACATGAACTCCATTGATTTTAATCTATGGAGTCTTGTGTCTGGCGACCCACATCAGATACCTCATGATCAGACCAAGTGGTCTAATGAGGACAAACTAAAGAACCGTGATAACATCACAGTTCTTAATATCTTGAAGGCTGCAATTGATATTGACATATTTTCTTCTATTTTTAGATGCACATCCGAAAAAGAAGTCTTGGACAAAGTGATTGCTACTCGTGGGAAATAGGAAGAACAATGCTTGATGGGCCAGGGAGGAGAAGTCCCAGCTTCCCCCGGAAAGCCCCTCCCATGGAGCAACTTCTGTACAAACCGCCGGAGGTCGCTTCACCCTCCGAGGATGATGACTTGTGCACAATAGGTCAGGAGGATCTTTGCAAGCCCCTCCTCTAGAGTAAGAAGCCTCCTCCACTCCGAGGAGAGAAAAGTCTGAGGAGCGCCAGCAGCCCCTGGAGACCAACGCCCTCGAGGGACGACGAGGTAGCCCGCAAGGGCGGCCTCACTGCCTCTTGGCTCAGCGTCAACCAGAGTTGTCCCTCCAGCTGAGGGACTTCGAGCGATGCTTCGCGGAGTTGGAGCGCATCCTCCGCGCCTTGCAGAAGACGTCCATCAAGGAGGATGAGGAGTAATCCCCATTCTTCGACCAAGTCTTGAAGGCTGAGATCTCCCCCAGGGTCTCGCTACCGACCTTGAAATCATACGATGGCCAGGGAGACCCGGCCGACCACTACGACAGTTTCGACGCCTTGATGACTCTTCACGGGGCTTCGGACGCCATAAAATACCGAGCGTTCGTGACCACCTTGGTCTAAGGCGCTCAAGCCTGGTTCCGAGCACTCACCCTCGGCAGTATCCACGACTTCCGATAGTTCGGGCGGATCTTTAAGGAGAGCTTCACCAGTAGCGGCCCTCCCAAGTTAGTTGCGGGGCTACCGGCGCTAAAATAGGCACATGGGGAGAAGCTACGGGCCTATATCAACCGATTTAAATCAGAGACCCTACGTATCCCCCGCCTGGACATTGCCTCGGCCATCACCTCGTTGACCGGAGGCACCTGCGACGAGAACCTCCGACGAGAGCTAGTCCTCCATTCGCCGACCTCTCTAGCAAATCTGGTGACCTTAGCCCTACGCCACGCAGAGTGCGAAGAAGTCCTCAACTCCTATCGCAGCCCGACGGGCTCGGGTCGAGAGGGAGATAGGAAGCGATCATCTGAGCAAGGCTCAGGCCAGGCGAAAAGGCAGAATCAAGATGGAGACCGCAGGGAGTCCCCTCGAAAATACGACCGGTACACGCCCCCATCCGCCCTTGTCTACGAGATATATGAAGACATCAAGGGCTCGGGCCTCCTCCGTCAACCCGAGCCAATGAAGTTCGACCCAAAGCACCGCAGTTGACGCAAGCACTGCCAATTTCACGACGACCATGGACACCATACTGGGGATTGTCATCAGCTCAAGGACGAGATCGAGCGCCTTGTCCGCTAGGGACACCTATCTTGATACGTGTCCGAGCAGAGGGAGGATCACGGTATCCCTCCAGAAGACATTGACAATCAACCCCGTGGAGTCCACATCAATGTCATCTCTGGCGGCTCAGCATCAGGTGGAGATAGTAGCCGAGGAAGGAAGCATCACGCTGAATGGGTGAGCACGGCCTCCGAGCCCCCCAAAGCCCCATCAGCGAGCTAGCAGCAGGCCTTGGTGTTGTCAGACCGGGACTTGGAAGGGATAATTACCCTGCACGATGATGCTCTTGTAATATCGGCTATGATAAACTATTGTAGCGTAGATAGGATACTAGTTGACAATGGTAGTGCCCTTGATTAGAAGAGAATGATGAGGCTGAGGGAGAGTGATACACGGTGGTGTCATGGCTAGCTTGCTAATGAACTGAGGGAGAGAGCATAAAATGTGCAGACTGTCCTTGAAGAATATAGAGAATACGACCAATTGCCCCTTGAACATGGAATTCATCAAGCCCTTGGCAGTCGTTTGAGTTAGCACCATGCGGGTGGAGAACCCTCCTTGGCCAGTGAACTGAATTGCGACGGTGCAAGGGGAAATAACAACATCAATAATAGATCCTCCGGCGAGTAATGAGGTTGCCACCGACCTCACTTGAGAAGAAACTGACACCAATGTAAGAGAACTCTTCTTGACAACCATCATAGGCAATATGGGCTTATCATCCCCAAAATAGCTAGGGACCAGAACATGGATTTGCATCCGACAGATAAAATCTTGAGTCTTGAAGCGTAGAACCAGCATAGATTCATCCTGTCTCAGCTCATTATCTCCCTGGGGACTAGACCCAAGGGGCACCATAGGCAACGCACACCCGCTCCATGGGGTGAAAGGAGAAGTGGAGGGAATATGTTTAGATGGCGTAGAGGTTTCCATGGCTGGGATGTCGAGTGATGGCAATGGGGATACGTCAATGACAGACTCACGTGGAGGCAAAGACGGAGGTGTAGGTGGGGGTAAAGGTGAAGGCGGAGGTAAAAGCATGACTGGATCAAGCTCGGACAATGATGGTGAAGGAGATGGCAAAGGTAGTGGTGATTGGTTAGGCAATGGAGATGGAGATGTCGGCAATGGTGATGCGAGCAATAAGGGTAATGTTGGTGGTGAAGATGGTGGAGAGGGTGAAGGTGATGTTGAAGGCCGTGGGGTCCACCACCGGCGTATTGACATAACACGTCGTGTGGCGTTGGAGCGGAAGTAGTGGTGGTAATGGGAGTGAAGGAAGGGGTAGAGGTACCTACCTGAGCAGAGGCTTGGGTAGGTGGTGGCGATGGAGCGGGGGTAAGGGATGGCGATGGGGTAGGTGGAGACATAGGTGAGGAAACAAGTGATGGACTAGGCGATGAAGCGGATGATGGAGTAGGTGCAACACTAGATAACGGATCATGGGGGTGCCCCTGGTCTTGTAATGACAGAGATGGCTGCTTGGGTGACGCTTCTTGCCACTACTTACTGCGGAGATCTAAAATAACTTTATGAATGACGACTTATTATCTTCCAGATCATAAAGATAATTCTAAAACTCAGGGCAATCCTCAACCAAATGCCCCTTCTGGCAGTGATAATCACAGAACTGAAGCATATTCCCGACCGCAGGTTGGCAAGGCACAACCGAAGGAAGTGGCAACACATGAGTGGCCATCAAAGCTTTAAAAATATCCGTAAAACACTCCAACAACAGGGGACGAGGAGGAGCCCACTTCGGGCAAGGCAGACGTCGAGGGGTATGGGATGGGGTAGGTTGTGGAGGTTGCGTAGGCAAAGGCGCATGGCTAGTGGAAGGACTAGGCCATGGCATATATGAAGCGGAGTGGGAAGGTATGTAGTGGACGGCATCCACTTGCTCGAGAGGTGGTGTTCCCTTGACCGGGGGTGGAGTATCCCTCCCTAGATCTAAAGTTGGTGAGGAAGACTTAGTTTGTCATACGGTTGCACCTATAGACCCTACCCTCATCCTAAGGGAGTTTATTCCTAGTGCCAAGGACATCCGCACCGTAGTTGGCCCACACCACATCCATTTGCTACCTCTGAGCCAGTGGGTTATAGCCCATTGTAAGAACAAGTGTGGGTGGCTTGAGGCGATAGCTAAGGCTGCCCCTATCTACCTATGCAGTGCCATACTCTTCCCTTCTGCCGACCACGTCCTGGACATACCCAACCTCAGCACCATTAGTGGGCTATGGTGGGGTCTTTCCATTTCGCAGGCCATCCTTTCCTACTTGTACGAGGGACTTAGCTCAGTAGCCTTAGGAGGCCCTCTCTTTGGTTCCATGATCTTACTTGAGTGCTAGATGGGGGTTAGGCTGAAGTTCATACCTAGGGAGGACATCACTTCTGCTAGCCGCATCTTTGGGAACCATCCACTTTTCTTCATTGGCAGTGCCTTCAGGTTCCCCCAACAGGTGGAGTGCCAGACAGCAGATAAGAAGACCAGAGATGAGTGGCGTCTCTACATCAACACTTTGACCCTAGACCGGTTCGTGATGCACCCGTCCTTCCTCCGCGGCACCACCCTCAGGCTTCCTAGGAGGCTTGGGCTTGACTTGAGGCTTGTGGGGAACACCACCTTGGTGATGTACAGCCCCCACAGGTGCTTTCTACAGGTTGGACTTCCTCGCACCATGGTACCAGCACTACCCCATCTTCCTGCACTACAGGCGAGGGGACTTGGGACAGAGGAGGAAGAACAGGCTGTCAGGAGCGCCTCGATCATGTGGGAGGTTAACAGGATGTGTACCCTGCCAGCAGAGGTGACAGAGGAGCGAGAGTGCTACCAGGCGTACTTGAGGGAGTTGCGATAGATTAGGCCCCGCAAGGATGCCCGATTGAGGATTGAGTGATATTGCGATGATGTGTAGACATCTGTAGATTGCACTTGATGTACTTGATTTTGAATAAATGAATGAAATGTTTTGATCGGATGAGACATGAGTTTGGCCTTCTTTTTTGTGCAATTGTATGGATTGAGGTAGTTCTCGGGAAAGGACACGACCTAGTAACAGATCGCTACATGAATCAGATGGTCAAGCACTAACCACCAAATTAATGAAAACGGCCTTAACTAGACTGCAAAACAGACAGGTATCAAGAGTTCAGAATTAAGGGCCATCAAGAAGGAAGATGGTCTATCGAGGGACCGCTATAGTTTGGAATGGTCAAAATGAGACTACTGAATGAATTAAGCAGTCAGATTCAGACCGCAGGACCATAAGTGTCAAGAAGAGCTAGCCAGCTTGGGAGTAACAGCTCTGGGCAATGAAGGCGGCCTTCTAGAGACCGTCTATAAGAAGAAGATGGTCATATTATGACCGTTTAACCAATAGAAATGGTCGCCAAGGGACCACCGCTTTGTAGATGCCAGAATTGCCCTTACACCTCTCTCTACACACATACTTAAGCAAAAAAACATATTAGATCTGTTTTAGGCTTAACCCCTTACCTACAACAAGTTTAGAGACTCTACGACTGCAAGGTTGACTAAAAAATCAGAGACAAAGCTCTGATACCAATTGTTGGCCCAAAGAGATGGCGGACAAGAAGGGGGGTTGAATTGTCCCGTTGCCGAGATGGCAAAATTTAAAAACTTTCCTGACTAAATACAATGGAATTACGATTAACAATGTTAATAGCCTAAGCAGACGTGAGATCTAAAGGTTCTCTCAATCTTTTCGATCCCACACGGCTTGACAATGGTAATAACGATTCAATTCAAACCAAACACGGATAACAGAGGTAGCAGTGTGTGATAGTATAGTGAATTAAAAACCTATATAGTGAACCTGTGAATAAAGATAGAAGACAAGGACAATCATACAGGCAATCACACAAGGCACAAGGATTTTTAGGTGGTTCGGGACCACGACGGGCTCCCTACATCCACCCCTCACCTAACCAGGTGAGACTTCACTCCACACTACGAAACATAGCAACACGGGGATGAACCCCAACCACACACACTGCTTCCATAGTAATATCCACACACGGGGACAAGCCCCAACACGCTGTCACTGTAGCAGACACACACACACGTCGGGGAACACACCCCAGACACTTAGACCACACAGAGACACAGCTCCGTCCACACACGCGATGATATTCTGAGTTTAACAATCACAAGGGATATATAATAAATGCCCACAACAATATGTAGAATATGATAAACTATGAAGTACACAAGAGAGTAAACAAAGATAGGATGTAGAAATATCCCCTCGATTCTCCAGTAGTTATAAGCGGATCTTTCTTGAAACCTAGGTTGGAGAAGATCTTATCCGTAGCTGGTTGGAGTAGTAGGTCATCCTCCTTGATGATCTAATAGATATTCTTTCAAATCCCAACTCCAATTGAGCCTGCACACATCAAGAAAAAATCAATCAATATGCTCCATAACAATATCTTGGTTAAAAGGGACATCACAAACGAATGAAAGCAAATGTATATATATATTCCCCCATGAATGTCCCACAACTCCCTTCAATCAGTAGGTAGGGTGGGCTGAAAATGATAAACCAAAGTGAAAGCAGCCCGGCTTGAGGTTTCAGATGCCCAACATCTCGAACGGTGAAGAGCAGCGTTTGCAGCTCCTAGAACAAGACTCGGGCTCGTGAATGGTGCCCTCTGTAGCTTCTTCCTTCTCCTCCTAGAGTGAGCACACCTCCTCCTCGTTCTTCATCTTCTTCCCTTCAGGTTGATGTGAGCCGTTGCTTGCGATGAAGACGTCGTCAGATTCGTCACTTCATTCCGCTTGCAACTCTCTTCATCGGCGAACTTCAAATCTTGATGGAAGTAGATCAGATCTTGCGTTGAAGTAGTCTCCTCTTCTCTCGTTCCTCACCTCCTGCAACACAGATAGAACAATAAGCGCAAAGTTAGTTCCATCGTGGGAGAGCCGCTGCCTTCATATACAAGAGTGAAAAGCAACCAAAAGACAAAAGCCCATCTTAAACCCTCTTAGAACCATACACAAACCATATGAGAAACCCTAAGACCATTAGGGTAAAAACCCCAAGCAATCGGACCCTTAAATGAGGTTTTCTTTGAGAAATATTTGGCCCCAGATATTTGATCAAATAATTCATCGATCCTTGACAGTGGATATTTATTCTTGATAGTAAGGTGGTTCAACTATCGATAATCGATGTAAAGTCTCATCGACCCATCCTTCTTCTTGACGAATAGCATAGGTGCTCCCACGGGGAAGTACTCGGCCTAATAAATCCCATCTTCAAAAGTTCCATCAATTGATCCTTTAATTCTTTTAGCTCGGCGGGGGACATTCTATATGGTGCCTTCTAGACAGGACCAGCACCAGGGATCATGTCAATGGTGAATGACACTTCCCTCTCAGGTGGTAAACCGAGCAGATCCTCCCGAAAGACATCAGGAAAGTCCCGAACTATATAGATGTCTTCTAGCTTTGACTCCTTAGCCTCCTTTATGGTTACCAGAGCAAGGAAGGTCACGCAACCTTTCCTTAATAGCTTATGAGCTTGAAGAGCCAAAATAAGATGTGACTTGTTCCGACTCCGCGGGCCGTGTAAACTAGCACCGGATGATCATCAAAAGTTACTGATGTGACACCACCTTGGGAGTGATAGTCACAAGACCGAAGATCCCTTAGACCTAGCAAGCAAGCAATGTGACGGACCGGTGACTTCACTCGAGCGGACTCACCCACGTAGCGCATACTAGTGCCTGTAGGCAACTCGGCGATGATGGGAAGGGTCTGAGGTGGGACCTTGCTGATCTGAGGTTTGTCTAGCTTGTGGTTGAACCCCTAAAGGTCTTGAGATTCCCACTCTCACGGGCGGCCAGCAAGCCGAGGGCATGGGATGTAATGGCTCTCTCACAACTCGCCTGCGGTGGTCACTCAAATATAGCAATTCAAGAATGGGCACTCAACTCACCACCCGATGGCACTAGCAATAATACTAAACCAGCAAGGAAAGACCATCAAGAGAGGGTAACTGAGGCTCGCCTGATCGATGTGAAGACACCGATCCCGATCGGAGATGAGGGCGAGTGAGGAAGCGTGGGCTTACCCGCACGCCGCGCCGGAGAAGCTTTGGTTGATGACCTGCTAATACATGCATTACGCCCCTTGCAAGGGGGTTGGACTAGGGGTGGGGAGTAGAATTACAACCAAAATGTTCCTCCACGCAAGGAGGGGCGCTCAGCCGGTCAGGCGGGGAGGGAAAAATGAAATAGAAGCAAAGGATGCCAGTTCTGTCTGGGCTCTGGAACAGGAGATAGGCGGTCATTATTGGCGCCGCTGGGACCACTCCCGAACTCGATTTTCGACGAGACCAGTGGCAAACTCTTCGAAACTGGATTAGGATGACGTCCAATTTTTGGGTAATTTCTCGGTCGACGATGCTCGTTGGGGAAGGGCTGTGAACAGGGTCCCTGAGTTCTGGGTTTTGACTGTTATAGTACCATAGCAGCCTAAAGATGAGGCCGCCACGAGCACTCCCGACCTCTGAATCAAGCGTGGCTAGAGTCGTTGGAACCGTTGTCAAGTCCTCTTCGAAATGATACCCACAGGGACACTAGAGGATGTTAGAGTAGATTAGGAGATCCCAAACAGTGGATAGGGGTCGATTTAGTCCTTGGTTCATTAGATTGGTTTGCTAAAGTAGCAGAAATAAAATTACTCCTTAATTAACATTTTACAATTAACAATTATATACCAGAGTCTAGTCCAAAGGAAAGACAACAAGTCTAACAGTATAGTTGACAGAACAGAAAAGACCTACCAGGAAGTCACGGGAAGCCCGACGAAGGTACTAGCTGGCAACTACGAACTCACGCACCAGGAACCACGAAAATAGCACGAACCACGGCCCACCTGAAAAGCAGGGGTGAGCCTCGTGTCACTGGCTCAGTAGGGGTCACGCAAATCCCCACTGAAAAATATGCAATAACATGCTAAAATAGTAGGTAAACAACAGGTAAGCAACAGTAGTAAAGCAGGAAAACTAAACTACAAAGCTATAAAGAAAATGGATGCAGGAGTAGGGAGCAAGCTAAGAGCTGGGGGCGCTAAAAAGGAGAGGGAAAGAGCTATACCGAACAGGCGCGACTGCCGAACTAACCTCGGCTCCCTGGACTACTCCAAGCAGTGACAGAAGGGCAGACTCTGATCTGACGAAGTCAGGAGTTGTCGATCCGCCGATAAGACACTAGGCCTAGAGAGAAGACCTGTAAGAACAATAAGAAAACCTAGGAAAACCTAGACAGATGACAGACAATACGACAAGCACATCGTGCACACTACCCCACACACGACCGAAACGTCGTGCAGGCGACAGACACTAACCTCGGGAAAAGCCAAGAGAAGGCTAGCCCAAAAAGGTCAAGACGCACAAGAAAACTCGAGAGTCACGTGTCAAGTGAGTGAAGTGCCTTCTCACTAGAAGAACAGTCAGCTGCGTCCACTGATGTCTTATGCTACGCCTACTAGTGTCTTGTCCACGTAACTTACCGCAAGGACTAGGCTGAGACCAAGACACTCTCAGAACCAGAACCAAAGTACCGTCGCGAGTCACTAGTCAGGGTCACACCTGTCGACGTGAGTCCAAAGTTCCTGACCACGTGTGCACACACTGGCCCACTGCCTATGTAACGTCCCAGAGTCCATATTGCCAAAAATTCATCACTCAGTGTCGAATTACCACCACTATGAACTGAGAGCCCATGATACCAATGACCCGATACTAGGTATCGAATCACCGCTACCATGAACCGGGGTCGCCACCCAGGAGGCTGATGAGGCCCCGGAAGGGTTAGTGTGGGTTGTTGAGGGATTGCATTAACAATTGGAATTTACAGCACGCATTGTTGATTTTTAGCAGTTATTGGCACGAATAACTAAAAATAAGGCGGAAGTAAGTTTTTGAAATATCAGAGTTGTATATTATAAACTAGTCCAGATTTACAATTCGCAATTATACAAGTCCCACAGCAAGAAAAGAAGACAACAACTACACGCGGCATACCCCGGCAGAAAGATCAAAGAAAGAACAGACAGACAGACCGATGCTGCTGGCAGCAAGACTTGATCAGGAAACGGACGAGGAAGACTGGTAGAAGGCTGGGAAGGCTCACCTGCAAAAAGGAAGGGTGAGTCACAGCCAGACTCAGTAGGGGTCACGCGGAACCCTACCACGATCTAAACATACATTCAAGCAACATGCTATTGCTCCAATCAGATCCGCCATAATAATGGCATTGGCACCGCTATGCAATGCAGGGCAAAGCATGTGACTTGACTCAACAATGCTGCAACTTGTCTCCTAGCCAACAAAAGTGCACCAATGCAATGCAAGAAAAGCAATGAGCATCCACCCTGGATAACATCAAACTTGTATCCTGTGTTTTACATCGTTCACAGGTATTTTTTAAGTTTTCCAACCTTGAAGCTGCGAGTCTTCATTCCTAACTTTTAAGTGAGCATATTTTTCTTCAGATTTCATTCTTTTTATACCTTGACTTTGAAGGCCGGCCTCAACAATGATTGGCTGTTGGTTGTCACTATTTTCACTACGATTAAGTACCATTGTGATGTCCTCAGACAATTCTTCATCATGTTCTGTATACTTTAGAGGGTGATAGAATTGTTGACCCAATGACCCAACCTGCTGGCTGACATAGCCTGGATCCACCTCGTCCTCTGTTGGAGGTCTATCAATATCATGGTCTGCAGTACCACCCAGTATGTACCAGTCTTGGGTGGCACGTCTCGGTACTGGGCCTGACTGATCTGGTTTGGCCATTTTGGTACTAGTACTGGCCGGTACAGACATGAAAAAACAAACGGATGGCTGCGAAGGGGGCTGTGGGATGGCCGAGATGGCAGGTAAGGGAGCTGCAGACAGCCGAGACGACAGGGAAGGGAGCTCAGGTAGGCGGGGAGAGAGAGAGTGCTGCCGATCTCCGCCGTCCGTCAATCGCTGTCATCTGCTGATCGCCGCTGTCCGAGGAGACGCGAGAGGTGGAGAGGGGGGAGACGTGGGAGCGGCTAGTTAGCAGGGCTCGAAGCCTCGATTCTAACAGTGGGGGTAAGGGCTGCCAGAAGTCACCGCCGCCATCACCGGTGAACCTGAAGCACCAACCTGAATGCTGGCAGAGGCCTGCGGGTCAGGCTGAAGAGGACTGGAACCTGCTGCAGCAGGCACCGTCAGTGGGAAGGGGGCATCGTACACAGCCCTGGGTCCCCGTCGATGGTGTTGGCGATGCTGCTGGGATGGGCAGCCACGGCCGAAGGAGCAGCTTGTGGATTACTGATTGCAGTGGAGGGGAGTCTTGCTGACGACTTTTAACAGCACGCCGGCCGGAAGCGGCACTGTGGCCCAACAAGTGGCATTCGGTGCAGAACTCCGGGATGGAGGGATATCTAACTGGCTGCCAGTATCCTCCAGCCCCCATCCTGATCCAGATGTGACTCGGGTGAGACCGGAGGATGTCCATTCAACACTAGTGTAGGCCACTGACGCATTGGTGAGGTGGGAAGTCCTCAGGGCTACCTGGAGGACGTTGCCAATGTTCCCGACGATGGAGTGGGCGAGAGCTTCATGGAATAGATGGGCTTTCAACGCCAGAAACTCCACCCAGATGGGCACGGATTGTGTCTCTGTGCCACATTTGAATTCCGGATGCCACCAGAAAAACTTGACGAGGCAGCGCTTGAGATGCTGCGGTGGCCGGAATCCCATTCTAAGGATTCTTGTGGTTCCGGAGAATCCAGCTACAGGAGAACCAGGAACGGGGTAGGTTCTTTTAAAGTCCCTAGGTTTCTAAGTGGTGTCATAGAACCCATGGCCTTGACAAAAGTCAAAGGATCCAACCTGGTGAGATGGGGTAGAGACTCGGGTAAAGTTAACTAATAATCTTTAAAAGAAATCTCGATAGGTTGGTCTAATTAATTTTGCCTACGTATAGGAGTCTATTCCAATGGCTACTGAGCGTGCGCAGTGGAGGGACATGCAGCGTACAGTGCAAGGTTTGACTCGGGCCCTCCAGCAGGTGGCCCAAGGAGTAGCGCACCATGGAGCCGGTGATCTCCACCGGAATTTCCAAGGATTGAATCCCCCATGATTTGGTGGTTTGGCAGATCCTGACGAGGCCGAGCACTGGCTAAAGGAGATGGATAGGATTTTCCAGGTTATGCAGTGTAGTGACCAAGAGCAAGTCCTCTTGGTGACTTTTCAATTGGAACGCGATGCTCGAGCGTGGTGGGAAGTAGTGAAAGCTACGCCAGGTGATGGACAAGTGCCGTGGGACGAGTTCGAAGAGCATTTCAATAGTAAATACTTCTCGGACAGAGTATAAGAGAAGAAGGCGGTGGAGTTCGCTACTTTAAAGCATAGGAGTCCGTCAGTTACTGAATACGAGGCGTAATTCTCCCGGCTGTCTCATTATGCACCACATTTGATATCTACAAAGAAGATGAAGGCCAAAATATTTCTAAAGGGATTGAAGCTCCAGTATATCAACCAGTTGGCACCAATGGAGATTCACAATTATGTCGAGATCGTGAGGAAAGCTCAAGTTCTCGAAGATACCTTGGAGATGATAGAGCGAATCCAAGGAAGACCAAGAGGGAGCCGACCACTAGTTCTGAGAATTTCAAACCCGACAATGGCAAGAAGAGGCCTACTGGCGGGTCTAGTTCGTGGAAGGACACGAAGCCGAGAAATGATGACAAGAAGGCTAGATCGGATGCATCATCCAAAGCTCTTTGCAAGTATTGCGATTATCCGGGTCACAACATGGAGGAGTGTTGGCGCAAGCTATGCACCTGTTTGCGTTGTGGGAGCAGGTAGCACCACATCCCTGAGTGTCCTCTTTTGTCCGATCAAGCTACATCTGATAAGCCACAAGCAAGGCAAAGGAGGTAGGGCAAGCTCCAAGCCCTTTAGGAGATCAAGACAGAAACCACCGAGGAGGGTGGATTGGTTGAAGGTACACTTGTTATTTTTGATAGGCTAGCATTTGTTCTCTTTGATGTAGGAGCAACACTTTCTTTTATTGCTCAAAGTTTTGCTATGTATTTATCTGTGAAACCTATATTGATGAACTTCCAATTGGAAATATCAACCCCTATTGGTTCGGGTTCAGCAATTAAGTACTATTATCCTTCTAGTAAGATTTCGGTTAATGGGTTGAATATGCCAACTTATTTGGTCTGTATGAAGATGAAGGATTATGATCTAATCCTAAGAGCTGATTGGTTAGCTAGATATTGGGCTAGTGTTCCTGTAAATTTGTATCCGTGTCTTTCTCTGGTAACCCCAAGCTCTGTTTTATTGGGGTTAGACACGCTAAATCCGTGCCGCTTATTTTGGCACTTCGAGTTGAGAAATTATTGAGGAAAGGATGTCAGGCATTCTTGGCTTTGGTTTCTTTGACCGACAAGAAGGAGTTGGAAATAAAGGACATCCCTATTGTCCGAGAATTCTCGGATGTATTTTCTAAAGATTTGCCACGACTTTCGCCTGAAAGAGAGATAGTCTTTTCTATTGATCTAGTTCCTGGCGCGTCTCTAGTTTCTAAAGCTCTGTATCATATGTCTCTCACGGAGTTAAGGGAATTGAAAGAGCAATTACTGGATTTACTTGAGAAGGGGTTCATTCGTCTGAGTATATCCCCGTCGGTAGCCCCAGTGCTGTTTGTACGGAAGAAGGATGGCTCGTTGAGGCTGTGCGTCGATTACCATCATTTGAACCAGCTTACTATCAAGAATAAGTATCCATTGTCGAGAATAGATGATTGTTGACACCCATTTTTTGCCTATGAGTTGGGTCATTTCTCTTCTCACTATTTTTGATGTCTCGACTTGTCCATTACTCATTGGGCCATTTTCAAGCATGTATTTGGGCTTATTTTATGGGTACTTCCTCCCTGGCTAGGTTTGCTTTCGAGTTCAGGCTTAATGGGCCTTGATTTCACTTAATCTTTGGGGTAAATGGGCTCATTTATCCCGTTTTATTAATTTCCACCGCCCAGCCCATACGCGATCTAGCGATGGACTGTGTAGCATTGGACGGTCATTTTGAAGATCGCTTATGTCTCTCAGAGTCCTATAGTGATTTATCTCTAGATATTTATCTTATTTTCTAAATTTCCACCGACAACATTGTACACGGTCTAGCATTAGGCCGTCCAGTTAGGTTAGACGGTCCATGATTAGACCGTTTAGTGACAAGTGTCCTAAATCGGTTGATTTTTTAGATAAATATCTATTTATCTTGGTTTTACTAATTTATCACCGACATCAGGTAAACGGTCTGGCAGTGGGCCGTGTGACCTTTTGGGCGGTCCATCGTTGGGCCTTGTTTATCCTGAGAGTCCTACGCCGATTCAGCCGGTCAGTTCTGTGGGATAAATGGGTTATTTATCTCTTTATTTATTTACCACTGACACCGGTAAGCGGTCTAGTATTGGACCATGTACATAGTTGGGCGGCCCATCGTTTGACCACGTAACAGGCTAAGATCCTTGGGCTGGCTAGCTTTTCTCTCTCCACCTGTGGTTAAATCTCTAACTTATTCCACCATTTTCTTCGCGGATTCTCAACCAAATGCGATACTGTTTGATCCTGGTGAGAGCTGGGAGTATTATCTACGAATTATCCTAAAGAATCTCGGCCTAATTCCCGTGGGAGAGCCCTCAATTCTGATTGGACTTTTAGGGGTCTATAAATAGAGCCCTTAGTTCAAGGTCGTGAGGGGGGGAGATCTGGCATTCGCAATGAAGTGCTACCGAATTCTTGAGCGAACCACAGTCAGGGAGGAAGGCTCTCTACGTCCGTTTGAGCCTTCGGTTCAAGGGAGTAGTCTTTTGTTTGGTGTTTTAGTCTAGTGTCTAATTATTAGTTTGCCATAGCATGCTCATTCCCCATCATTTCTACCCACGTTTTCATTGACATTCTCATTATTACACCCCTCCTACTATTTTTTCACACCCCTTAGGGGTTAAAAAACCAACCCGCAAGTATCCTCCATTCTGTTTATGAGTTTAGTTCTTCATTTATTTTTATAGATATCACACATCCATAGATTGATTTAGGTTGCATTTTCTGGTTCCTTGTGCTGTTTTGCAGGCCAACAAGAGTCTAGGAACGAGGCCCATCCCCTCTGGCCGGTCGGAAGGGGTGGAGGATCAAGTTCTATCACTTGAAGTCTGGCAACGTCACGCGATCTATCTCCGTCCGTTTGAAAGGGTACACGGTCTTACATAGACCGTTCATCTCCTTCCTGTGGCCTATCACGGACCGTTTCAGGGCCAGTTAGTCTTCTTCCCGCATTCCTCTCCAGCACTGTAAGCGGCCTATCGAGCGGCCATCTACATCCTTGAGCAGTCCCTATTGGACCGTGTTCATCTCGTACCAGTGTTGCCCCTTGGCAAGTGTCTTCATCCGTCTCCCTTGTTCCAAGGTACGAGGTGCCCTCTCCTTGCACTTCGTGTCCTGGTGGCGATCACGATTTTCCTTTGCACTATCTCCTTAGCCCTTAGTTTTTTTTTTATTCCATATCTTCATTTGCAAAAGGTGGGGAGGAAAGGAAAATATATCTACATCCCAATTTTGTGGCGATCACAGTGGGACACCTAGTGCCCATCGTGCCTTTGATTGTGTTGACCTGTTTTCCTGTGTTTGAGTAAGTTCTTAGTTCTCTTGGTTGTGCCATCGTGGTTTGTTGTTGGTTTCTGTTCCCAGGATTGTACGCGGTCCTTTTAGGGCAGTTTACATCTTCCAGTGGCCGAAGGGATAAAAGGATTGTCGTGCAGTACATTGAAGCCCCAGATATAACAGTAAGCAATTAAATTTCATTAATCAGGTTTGTGAAAGTAGAAGAAATAAAATTACTTTTTAATTAGCAGTTTAAATTTAACAATTATATCAGAGTCCAGTCCAAAGGAAAGACAAGTATAATCGAATAGGATAGGAGACGTACACTGAGGTCGGGGGAAGCCCGACGTAGGTACCACTGGCAACTACGAACACGCCACACCAGGAACCGCGGAAGCAGAACGACCCACCTGAAAAGCTGGGGTGAGCCTCGTGTCACTGGCTCAGTAGGGGTCACGTGGATCCCCACTAAAAAACACGCAGTAACACGCTAAAATAGTAGGTAAACAATAGGTAAGCAACAGGCAACAACAGTAGTAAAGCAGGAAAACTAAACTACAAAGCTGTAAAAAAAAGAGATGTAGGAGTAGAGCAAGCTAAGAGCTGGGGGAGCTAAAAAGGAAAGGGAAAGAGCCGTACCGAATAGGCGTGACTGTCGAACTAACCTCGACTCCCTGAACTACTCCGAGTAATGACAGAAGGGCAGACTCTGATCTGACGAAGTCAGGAGTTGCCGATCTACCGACAAGATGCCAGGCCTAGAGCGAAGACCTACAAGAACAACAGGAAAACCTAGGAAAACCTAGACAGATGACAGACAACACGACTAGAACATCGTGCACACTGTCCCACACATGACCAGAATATCGTGTAGGCGACAGACACTGACCTTGGGAAAAGTCAAGAGAAGGCTAGCCCAGAGAGGTCAAGACGCACAAGAAAAGCCGAGATTCACGTGCCACGTGACTGAAGTGCCTCACCACCAAAAGAACAGCCAGTTGCGTCCACTGACGTCTTATGCTGTGCCTACTAGCATCTTGTCCACGTACCCTACCATAAGGACTAGGCCGAGACTAAGACACTGTCAGAACCAGAATAGTACCATGACACGAGTGACTAGTTAGGGTCACGTCTAATGACGCAACTCTAAAGCCCCTGACCACATGTGCACACACTGGCCTACTGCCTAAGCTAGGCCTCTAGCTAGTATTCCCCCTCCGAAGGACGCTACGATTGGACCGGGGGCCCACGGAACTAGCTTAAGAACCGTATACTGGGAAAGTGCCCCACTACAAGAGCCGTCACGCCGAAGCGTGCTGTAAGGCTACGACTAGTGGAGGCTCGCAAGACACAGAGACTCAAAACACGAGTGCAAAAGTACAGATAGGCAAGAGAGCACTGTCACACGTACTTCAAAGCACCAATGGCAGCACAAGCAACTACCCACAGACTCAGGACAAGGTAGCTAGACCTACTCAGATAACGATCCTTGAGTCAGACGACTCGGAGGCAAGATCATCACGGACAGCGAAACAAGCTACCAATCAGTCTACTCCTAAGCTAGAGGAAACAACGTTGTTAGAGGAAACGACACGCGAAGACCTGAGGGGACACCGAGAACCCTCAACTCATCTGGATACGCAAACCGAGGTAGAGCGATATCTCGAGACATCCAGAAACACGATCTCGAATTGGAAAAAGTCGTCGAGACACTCAAAAGAAACTTCCATTTACAAGAAGTCGGATGTTAATTAACACACAGGGGAAAAAGTAAAATGAAAAACGAACAAATGAACTCTTGCCCTTGGTCGCGAAACTAGCATCTCTTAGGTAACCACCCAAATTAACCCCAGATTGTTCCCATGATGGAAAGATTCACATGGTTTTTCATACTCTCCTCGACGTGATTGTTGCATGGGTTCTTAATTACCTGCCATCGGATGAGGTGAGCATGACCAGGGGAAGGCCGCCGTTGCCTTCCACCACACGAATCCCTTCCCTGAGGGAGGTAGTCACCACAGCGCCTGAATTCGAGCTCATGGTCACCACAACCCTGCCTCTACTTTTGCTCCTCACCAACCTGATACCCACACCACCGCAGAAGCGATGAGAAAAATGAAGGAATTAACAAGGCAAATATGGGGGAAGGGGAAGCGGGAGGAAAGTGGCCAGACTAGTTCACCCACAGGTCCCACCACGCCTGCAGCCAGGGGAGGCAATGTGACATGCTGAGGTTGTACTTGTAGCTGTCTCTAACTCCAGCCACCGCACAGGATGCTGCCACCACCATCTCCTTTCTCTCTCTCTCTCTCTTCCCCACCTGAGATAGCTGGAGCAACGCATTCTCACACACAAATCACTAGAGAAGGGGGCCGCTATGCACATAGCTCTGGGGTAGACCACCACCGTGGTTGCTACTACTACTGCCGCCGCCGCTATAGCTCACCACTACACGCCCGCTGACATTAGCCCCCACCACCTTCTCGCTCACCCTCCACCACATGCCGCTGTCGCTGGAGCCTTCTGCTCACCCCGCCTACCACAGAGCCCCGAAGTAGGTGGCGAATGGGGCAAGATCTTCCTTGTGCACAGAAGGCGGTGTAGGACAGCGGCTGTGGGGTTGCAGTAGGTGGAGCAGGGCGAAGGTAGTGGCGATGACGATCTCGCCTTGATGCGGCACGACGAATAGGGGTGGCAGAGGGAGGCATGGGCGAGGTGCTGGGGTGGCACTGAGCAACGATGGGGAGGTGGGGATCTGGCCATGGCCGGCGGCTGGGCTTGAAGGCGGTTGGGCTTGAAGGAAGTTGGCCGTTGAACAATAACAGCACACCCCACAACCACCACCGCCAGATCAGAAACCAAATAACGCAAAAAAAAGAGGAGGTGTTCACTTGGACGTTAGAACTAGACATCACCTTTAGTGAGACCCCCCACCATGATCACGGCCACCACCTTCTCCCACGAGCTCCCCATCACTCTGC
The DNA here is from genome assembly GCA_024336825.1 of Amorphophallus titanum. NCBI lineage: Eukaryota > Viridiplantae > Streptophyta > Magnoliopsida > Alismatales > Araceae > Amorphophallus > Amorphophallus titanum. The sequence continues at coordinate 176,674 of JANBPO010003548.1, read as the reverse complement.
CTGCCTCAGAAAACCCACAACTGCCCGCGGACAAGAGCTAACCCAACTCACCACCGCCCGAAAACCACAAACCCAAAAACCCCACCATGTACAAAGAGGAAAAGGCAAGAACAAGAAGAAGACACCGATAACGAGACTGATCAAAATAGCCCAGTAAGGAGATGGAAAGATTGGAAAAGAACCCTAGATTTGATCGATGCAAAGCGGGACTGTGAGCTCCGGATCTAAGGCAGCAACCTCCCTCCCAAATCCTTTCTTTCCACCATGTGTACACGATTTGAGGCAGCAACGCGCCAGGGGGGTGGGGGGAAGGACACACATGATGGTATACCTGAAACCGCCTCGTGTGCGGGAATAGCTGCAGAAGTATGTTCCTCCCCAATGGCCGGGGAGGGAGTGCTTATGGGGGCTAATGCCGATCCATCAGGCGGTGCATCTGTAGCCCAACTCCCTGCAATTCAAATAACATGTATTCGTGACTATACATGTATAAAGTGACATGCAAATGGTGGTAAGCTCCAAAGGGCGACCACGTACCTATATCAACAACATCGCCTCTCTCAGTTATGCTAGGAGGGATGGACTCCGTATCGGGGACCCTATTGGAGTCAGCTGGCTCACTCACAGGGGTCGGCCTTGCCTCACAGGGAGACTCTTCTGTCGCAGGGATCTCAGCCATCAGCTCTCAGGAAGGAGAACCCGCAAGACAAATATGAGGAAATGGTTAATACCATGAACAAAACATGGACACAAGCTGAGCTATTCATTGGCAGATGCAAGGAATACCTGTAAGCTGGGGGTCCACTTGTAGGGCACTATGCTCGTGGCTGTGCTGGCCCTCTGGCGAGCCCTGAGGAATTTCCCCTCTTGGGGTAGCCCCATTAAGCTGTTGTATGCCATCCTCGACAGCCTGGCCTGCCGCTATTCACATAAACAATGTGACAGGTATTAGTCAACTCAGCAATGAAGCAAATAAAGATATGCAACACGAGCCCACAAACATCTTACTTGAAGGATCAACCACGTTGGCCTTGCCGGTACCAACACAAGGGGAATTCACGGGCGGGAGTGTTGGCATTGTGATACCAGGGTCCAACGGCGCTGCGGTTTCAGCACCCGCCGTCCCCACTGCCCTTGTAGCTTTTGGAGTATCGCCATAAGTCAGGAGCTCCATGAATGAGCCGGATTCAATAAGCTATGAAAATTCCTCCAAAAAGCCGGCCAGGTCAACTGATGTTCAATGATGAACCATATGAGCCAAACAGATCTTTACAAGAAGAGGTCGGGCGAAAAAGGCAGAAATGCATCTACGCTCACTGCAAGCATCCTCCAACTTTCCATCTTCCCGGGAGTCAGATGGGGTTAGGAATTTCTCCCGCCTAGAGAAGAGCTCGAGGTCTTAGCACTTGAGGAAGAACTTGAATACCCTCTAGAAAGGGGGTCAGAAGCCGCAGAACTCCCACTCCAAAAGTGGAGCCACTCCTAAAAGTGGATCTGGCATTGTCTCCCGTTGTTAAGACAGGAGGAGCAGCATCAAGGACTTCTGCATAACTAAAGTACAACACTAAAGAATTAGTGATTTCCAGTTCTTCATATATCAAGGAAGAGACAAGGCTGAGTATGTTACAGGAGGGCTGAATAGTTGGGGCCCCTTTCGCAATAGGCGAGGGGGAGCCAGCTGTCACCGGCGTATAATCATCTGTGGGAGAGATTAACTCTTCAAAGCTGAAAATATTGTTTGACATAGGCTCGTCTAGAGGCATATCCACTCCCGCGGAGATAGTCGCCCGAGGCAGAGAGAAGCTCATACCGATCCTGGCCTCCGGAGGAGCTGCATTAGGCAAAGCAAAGCATGTTCATAACATTGCATATAAGCCTAAGGGCAGGACCAAGAGGGGAGGGGGAAGCTTCCTAGTTTGAATGGGAGGGGAGGAGGGGAGTCAAGGAAGGGGGCAGCCTCCCCGTTTGACCATGGAAGGGGGCACCCCTCTCCATTTGTCACTTTCAAGCCCCAAGGCCCATTCACACCTGAGACCCATTCACACCCTTTTCCTCTTTAACCCAGCCCAAGCCCACTTAAGAAAGCCCAATAAAACAACTAACTAATTGTCCACAGAGGGACTACATTAGGCCAAACAAGGCCTAAAAACAAGAAATAGCTTCTACTCTGCATCCATGTATTGCCCGAGCGAAAGGGACTCTGGCGTGCTCCTCTTACCTCGGCGTGTCCGGCGACGTGTCCTTACCAATTCTCCCTAGGTGGGAGGAACTTGACCCCATCAAGTAAGGGTCCCGATTGCTGAGGTCGCGCTCCAGCAAGTCCGGATCGAGTCGCTCGAGCTCTCCACGTGTGATCCATGTGTCATCCATCGCGGGGCATCCCCTCCAATGCACTAAGAAGCATTGGTAGGCTCTGTTCCTGGTGGTGATTACCTGCCCATCTAGTATGCAATCTATATGGTTGCGCTACTATAATGGGGCTGGAAGAGGTGGACTCTCGGGTGGTGTGTCACTCACAACAGGAGGAGAAGGCCCAAAAGGCTCACTAGGGATCATTGCGGGGTCCCGATAAGCTACCAGATCTGAAACATTGAACGTTGAACTGATACCATAGTCATCTGGTAGTTCAATAACGTACGCATTGGATCCACTTGCTTCATGACTCAGAAAGGGTTGGCACCGTGGGCCTGGAGTTTCTTCACGACTCCCGAGTGAAAATGTTTAGGTCTAACCCTAATCATGAAGTACTCTCCCCTTCGGAACTCACGGGCACGCCGGTGTACGTTAGCTAACTCCTTATACATTTGTTACTGGCCTTTTGTTTGGATGACTTACGCAAACTCCTATATGCTTGAAAAATGCATGTGTAGACTCTTACAAATAGTGCAAATAAAGAAAAAAGTAAACTCATACATGATCCTAGGCAAACCTAATGTTGTGCAGACACTTACAGATGTGAATGTTGTGGTGGTCCAGGACATGCAAATGTGGATTTAGGGTGCATAGGACCTTTATCAACTTGGGAGGACTCTGGACATCCTAAAGTGAACCAATCATACACAGGCTCCCTAACAAATTTGAGAGTTTTGGGAGGGCCAGGAGAGCCAAAGTCACCTTCTTCCTCACCCCTATACGATGGTAATGCATGTTGAATGGGTTCCATAATAACCAAGCTCTGATGTATGGGTTGATTGATCCGTGTGAGAGGGGTGTGATAATGGGCTCCATTGACAAAGTGGAGTAGAGATGGTGGGTCAAGAGGCTCACTAAGCAAGGGATCGAAGGGATCAAAGAATGTGTGACCCCTCGCGATGGGTTCCCTCACTACACTAGCCCATGTTCAAAATTCGTTAATGGGCAGATGGCCATCTTCCATCATCACAGTAGATATGATTGTGGTTTCATGTGGAAGACAAGGTTCCTCCCTCGAGACAAGTGGAATGGAGTTTGTTGGAATAATGTAGAGCCTCCGCCGGGTTAAACAACCTGGAGAGGTAATAAGCTGCTCGCTCTTTGCCTTCGTCATCCACTTATGCTAAAACCGCTCCTAGGGAGTCCTCAATGACCGAAATATATAGGATAAGGGGTTTCCCAGGGACAGAAGGTTGCAAAACTGGGGGATTGGATAGGTAGACTTTCAAGTCTTCATAGGCCTTCTGACAATCTTCATTCCACTCAAATTTGACCCCCGCCTTTAGCAATTCATAGAACGGGCGGCACCTCTGAGAATGTTAGGATATGAATCTTCTAATGAATTACAATCGTCCAATCAGTCCTCGAAGTTTCATGATATTCTTAGGCGGAGGCATGTCCATGACGGCCTCTACTTTATTAGGATCGATCTGGATCCCCCGTTTGCTAACTATAAAGCCTAACAACTTCCCTGAAGAGACTCCAAAGACACTTTTTCAGATTCATTTTTAGCTTGTACTCCCTAGCTCTCTGCACCACCTTAGCCAGAATAGCGGGGTGTTCCTCCTTTGTTCTCGACTTCACCAAGATGTCATCCACGTAAGTTTCCATGTAAATGTGTATCATATCATGGAAAATAGTCATCATTGCCCTTTGATAGGTGGCACCGACGTTCTTTAGATCGAATGGCATTACCACGTAACAATACATTCCCCGGGCCATGGTGAAGGAGATTTTCTCTTGATCTTCGGGAGCGAGACGGATTTGGTTGTAACCTGAGTATCCATCCATGAATGATAAGGCTTCATAGCCAGCGGTATTGTCCACCAAAACATCTATATAAGGCAATGGGAAGTCATCCTTAGGACATGCTTTGTTCAGATCCCTGAAATCGATACAAATGCACATCTTTCCGTCCTTCTTGATGATAGGGACGATGTTTGCCACCCACTGGGGATATAATAAAACTCTAATGAACCTAGCCTTATGCAATTTGTCCACTTCTTCCTTCATTCTTATGGCCATATGGGGGTGAAATCTTCTTAGTTTTTGTTTAACGGGTGTTGCCCCTGGTTTAAGCACTAGTCGGTGTTCTACCAAGGAGGGGTCAAGACCCAGCATGTCCGCGTAAGACTAGGCGAAAGAGTCGTCGTACTCCCTTAGGACCTTGATCAAATCAACTTCGACCTCTGGAGGGAGATTAGTGGAAGTAATAATGGGTCTGGGGTCCTCGTTAGTTCCCAGATTTACTTCCTTCGTAGGATCATCCACTGCTGATGACGGCTCATCGAAGCTCTTCAGACCTTGCACATATAGGTCGACAGTGTCATCTACGTCACTGTCCTCATAATCGACCGGGTCCTTCTCGTCCATGACTTCAGACTCCTAATCCGTCATCGCTCCACACCCCATCTTGTTCCTCGTCGTCTTCTATCACAATCGATGTAGCTATAAATTCTAGACACTTCAAAAGGGCATGACATCGCTGAGCTAGATCCTGCAAGAACCTATCAGGAATGGATTTAGAATGACGCGCCGGCAGGCGCAGCTCAAGCGAGGATGGGTTGTGAGACCTAGAATAAGATCCTACTTCTCTAGACCTAGACTCTACTTCCCTAGACTCGACGGACGGGTCGTCTTCCCCACGCCCGGAGCGTGGAGGTATCGTGTCCGCTCCCTACTTCGGCATTTGCTTTCCTCGTATATATTCGTATGTCACTACAAGTGATAGGATAATTAGCTCATTAAATATTTTATTCACCGCTGTGAGAGAGAGCGAGACTCGTCCCGTGCCTCGATCCGAGCACGAGAGAGAAAAGATCACCCTAGCTCATTGTCGATTTCTCAACTGCGCATGTCCGTACGCTTCCCTTGCTAAGGGACGAGCCGCGAGCTTGCTAGAGTCCCAGGTTCACCTGCAAATTAGTCAAGTCCGCTATCCATCCCGCATCACGACACTTGCATGATGCAACACGAGATCCCTAGGGAAGAAGAGGTGTTCCTAGACCTGGGTGTTGTAATACTGTGCCAGCCACTGTAGATAGGTGGCTAGTTAGGTGCGAGTGCGATCCCTGTCTTTTACTTGCAGGTCCAAGTTCCCTCATAATGCCTGGTTGTTCCATGCTTTGTCAAACTGGCCGACCCTTAGAGTCGGATTAGAAATCTTGACCGGTATCACTGCCTCCACACCGTACACCACGTGGAATGGGGTTTCACCAGTGGCCGCCTGAGCAATGGTGTGGTTCACCCATAAGACGCTTGGAATATGTCCACCCATGACTCACCGGCCTACTGCAGGTGGGTCTTGATGCCGTGGAGGAGAGTTTGATTAACATTATCTACTAGAACATTGGCATGGGGATAACCTAGCATGGTGTAGTGGCTTCACATCCCAATTTCCTAGCACTTACCTCAGAAGATAGCACTGTCAAACTATCTGCCATTGTCAGTTGTGAAGATGCGTGGGATTCCAAATTAGCATATGATGTTGCGTAGGATGAACCTCCAAGATGCCTCGCCTGTGATCTTTCCAAGGGGTTTTGCCTCAACCTATTTGGTGAAGTATTCGATGGTAACGATGACGAATTTCTTCCTCCCCTGGGCTTCAAGGAAGGGGCCTAGTACATCTACCCTCCAACGAGTAAATGGATGAGGTTCCATTAAGGCTTGGAGTTGCATCGCGGGCTAGTGATGTAGGTGTGCATACCTTTGGCATTGGGTGTAGCCTCTCACATACTCAAGGCAGTCCTACTGTAGGGTGGGGCACCAATACCCTTGCCTGACTAGACTTTTAGCGAGTGCTCGTCCTCTTATATAGCTTCCACGCAATCCCTCATGGACTTCACGAATGCCATGTTTGGCTTTGGTCTGGAACAAGCACTTCAGTAGGGGTGCCAATAGTGAATGCCAAAAGAGGTGTCCATTGACAAGCGTAAAATGCACCACTCGAGCGCTTATTCACGGGCCTCTGAGTGATCCTCAGGCAAGCACTAATGAAGAAGGTAGTCAAGGATGGGGTCCATCCACAATGGCTAATAGTCGATGGCATTTACCTAAGGCTCGGGCTCTTGAATGCTCAGTTATCGCAGCTCTTCAATCAACACCGATCAAGAGCTTAGGGTCATCGTGGACTAATTACCAATTAACATGTAATGCAATAAGCTGTGCATGCTCGCATGAAACGACTCTAGAGAGAATGTACATAATCAGGTAGACGTCACAACCTTGATTCGGCCGATGATGCCTCGGCCAAAGATGGCATTATAGGTCGTTATCCCTTGGACCACAATGAAGTTTGCCACAAAAGTAACGGCTCTGGAGGGAGTCCTGAGAGTAACAGGCAGGCTTAGGGCTCTCTCGGGATAAGTTGCCTGACTATTGAACCCATAAAGAGAGGTTTAGACCGGACGTAGTTTCGACGGGTTTTCACCCATCTTTAGGAAATAGTCATACGACAAAACATCGGGCGCACTGCTATTATCGACTAGCAACCTATCTACATTACAATGATTGATACTTGTTGAGATTACAAGAGCATCATCATGCGGGGTAACCACCCCTTCCAGGTCTTGATTGGAAAACACCAAAGCTTGTTGCTCATTCACCAGAGTCGTGGGCTTGGCGGATTCAACGACTCGGCTGGCTCGCTCAGCATGGCACTTTCTCCCTCAGTTGCTATCTCCCCCGGAGGTTGATCCCCTCGAGATGACATTGATGTGAATCCCTCGGGGGTAGTTATCAATCACTTCTGTGGGGTCCATATGGGTGTCCCGGCGCTCGACCACATACTGGGCCAAATGCCCACGGCGGATGAGACTTTTGATCTCATCCTTGAGATGCTGGCAATCGCCAGTATGATGGTCGTGATCATCATAGAACTGGCAGTGCTTCCAGCGGTTACAACATCGGGGGTCAGTCCTCATTAGCTCGGGCCGATGGAGCAGACCCGAGTCTTTGATCTCCCGATAAATCTCATAAACAGGAGTGGACAGTGGGGTGTGTCGCTCAAACTTCCTCGGTGGCTCCTTATGATCGCCATCACGATTCCTCCTTTTACCTGGCTAGAGGTCTGCTCAGACGGTCGCTTCCTTTCCCCCTCCTTCCCTTGGTCAGGAGGATCTTGGCAAGTGGTAAGTGTAAGGATTCAGTCAGCCTGGTTCGGACAACGCAGCGGATAATAAAATTTTTAATCTCGAACCCAGGCCCTTTAGAAATTCTAGAACCATTCTCTAATAGATGAAATAAAATTACCCAACCCCAAATAGCCGGTTGTAGATCTTTACCTTGTGCGGAACGACGTTGTTCGCAGCGCCCGATGCAGATTTCCACGAACGTCGAGCCACACAGGTGTACGGCCTCTAGAGCTAATCCACACGAATCCTCGTGCAGTGATGGCATCCACCTATTCTTTCCCCCGCACATGAATCACTAATGCCCAAAACCCCCTTCTTCTTCCTTAAGCCTTTCTCCCTTGAAAGGGAGAGAGGGAGACCAATAAGGGAGAGAGAGAGAGAGCAAGAGGGAGAGGAGGGGAGGAAAGAATCAATGGGGTGGGTTTTCTCCCTTGGAAGTGCTTGGCATCAAAGAGAGAAAGTCTTCCTATGTAGGACGCATATATATAAGGGTTGGGCTCTTTATAAAAGAACCCCTAAGAACCAATATTATATATATATACGTTCATATTATTGTACATATGTATTAAGCCCTTCTTATATTCCTTTCCAAAAAAGAATTTAAGACTTTTAACATATACATTTATACAATAATACCCCGTCACCCAAGAATCCGTCCACAAATATAGTCAAGGCAAGAGAACGTACACTATCCTAGGCACGCCCCGGAAACCTGGCGAGCTGGCAACTACGAAACCTCCAACCGAATCGCTCCCTTCCGAGAAGAGTGTCGCACCTGAAAAGCAGGGGGTGAGCCACATCTCAAAGGCTCAGTAGGGGTCCCGTGGAACCCCACTGCAATGAAAGTGATAACTAAAGAAACAACAGTAAAGAAAGCTGCAAGCAGACACGACGTAGGAACAACAAGTAAGGAGCAACAGTGGCAGCAACACTACAACCAAGCTAGTAAGACCCAACAACGATGACCAGAACCAGACAACGGTCAACCAGGAATAACGCACACACCGGCACTTTACACAACCCCGACCCCAAGGTCGGACAGTCTGTCCTAGGTGATGGAACCATGGACTTGGCCACACGGCCAACCACAAGCCGAACCAACACCCCCGGGAGACTCTCTCAATCTCGGGCTAAGAACAACGGAAGGACCCTCGAAAGACTCTCTCAATCCCGGAACAACGAAAGGAACCCCTCGAGAGAATCTCTTGATCTCGAGCTAAGACTAGCGGAAGAACCATGCCTAACACCACACAGGACAAACCAAACCACCAGCGTGGTAAGCCATACCGAGAAGAAAGCTACGTTGAACCCTCTCAGGTGACAGGAGTACTAACCCACTGACCATGAGACCGGATGCATCCTCCGACGACTTATATCGCAGCCTCACGTGTCTCCCTACATGCCCTCCGATAAAAACTGAGACACCCAAACTGTACACAATACAAATGTACCACAGAACAAGGACTAGCTGGAGTCGTGCTCATCAGTACGCGTCCACTGCCCCTGACCACATGTGCATACACAGACCATCTGCTCTAGGTCAGTCCTCTAGTCAGTTTTCCATCCAGCCGGACTCAAGCTGCAAAGGCAAGGGGCCCTTAGGTAACCGGCCTAAAAACCACTACACGGGACAAGCCTCCACCACTCCATGGTGGGTCAGCACCCGTACGTGCCCAAGTCAGCTACGTCAAGTGGGTAGAGTCACCAAGAACTTGCCGCAACCACAGAAACCACTAGAGTACCACGGATATGACCAACACACCACGAGGCAGCTCACCAGCACGAGAACCAAGGACCTCTAACCAGATAGTCACATCCTGACTGCCAGACCACTAAAGGCCTACCAAAGCGTAGGATGAAAACATAAGGACCACGGTCCACCACTCCTACCCAAGGCACCTAGCCGCAATCACGGCCCTCACGTGGGAACATCGTCTGCAGTCACGGGGATCTCACAGGGACAGTCAACACGAATAGCCCAACACAAGAACGGCTGTCCACACCCCATCAGTGTCTAGGGATGGTCCACACTACTATCCCAAAATTAACAGAACACACAGACACTCAATCCACAGGGCTACCCATTATACGAAATCCTCGGGACACCAAAACGTGGCAAGAAGTGCTATTCGGCTGAATGGACTAGAAGGCCAACTGGCTGGCTGCCCAGGGGTCTAGGCGGCTAGACCATGGGCCGCCCACCCCTAGGCTGGGCGGCCAGGGCAGTGGCCGTTGGGGGTCCCAAGAGCCACCTCACCTCTCCCTCATTGGTCCACCTATGCCTTGGGCCCATGTGGGGTCGGTCAAAGTCTAGGTGGATATTCTTTTCTTCATGATGAAGGAAAGGGGGACAAAGGGTTTAATTTTTCAAAAGAATGACCAAGGAAGTCAAGGGGGCGCCCCTTGCTTATTGGTCTCTCCTCCCTCATTCTCAACCTCTCATTCTCACTCTCCGTTCTCTCTCATCTCCGGTTCGTTCGGCGCGGGGCGTACACCATTGCAGAGCTAGCCGAGGCGGGGACACGTTGGGAAGATCGGTTCGCGGGATGAAGCGTCGATTTGAGCATGGCATGGCGCGATCCCTCGGTGGATTCCGAGAAGGCGTCATTCGTGTTCCGGGTGATTTTTGGCATGGATTAGTCGCTTCGGCGCATTATTTCTTCGGTGGAGGTAGGGAGATAGACCACCTACCTTTCCTGCACCTTCCGTCGCGGTTTCACGCTATACGGTGTAAGAATGAGCGAGTTTAGGCTCGTTGTGGTTTTTTAGAGTTCGTAGGCTTCGCTGGAAAATGGCGACGGTTCTGCGATCGGTTAGTGTCAATGGACTCCCCGGAATGTTGGCATTCCATAGTCACTAATCTCGTGTCGAATGGTGGTTTATTAGGGCCCGTAGGAGGTCGGGAACCTCATTAACCCCATTTGGGTGATTTTGTTAGAATTGCCCGTTTCTTGCTATCTGTGCATCGTTTTGACTCCGGTTGGAGTCTATGTGATTGCCAGGGTGATTGTAGTTGTATCCCCTTTGTTTCGACATGAACGGGACATGGAAAGGCCACGATCGGATGAACCCCTTGGTTTGCTCTCCATAACGCCTTCGCGGTTCAACAGAAACTGCTTATGGTGCATGGGCGGCTGGTATCGGACCGTTTAACGTGTCTCGATTTCGGGTTGAGTGGTCAATCGATAGACCGCTCTGGGGCTTGAGTGGCCAGGAGTGGTCCGCCCAACCCTCCGTGCGTGGCTAGTCCTCAGCTGTTCATCTTTCCCGTTGAGTTGAGCAGCCAGGTTCTGCCCGCTTATCCCAATTGACCTTTGGTCAGTAGTTTTGTGTCAGTTCAGACAGATGATTTGGTCAAAATTGTTCTGACCGACACTGTACTAGGTCGGTTGGCTTGAGCGGCTAGCCCTTAACTACCCTAGCCTTTGGGCGGCCCAGCACTAACCGCCCATCCCCTTTAGTCTCTAGGGGTCAGTTCTGTTAAGCGGTTGGCCCCCAACCGTTCATCCCCCTTGAATGGTCTGTTCTAGACCGTTCATCCCTCTTTGAACGGCTTCCATTTGGACCGTTCATTTCATCGAGTGGCCTTCTTCTGACCGCCCAGTGAGTCTTGTCCATCGTCTCGTCTGTTAGTCGTGATGGCCTGTCTCGTGTCTGTCTATCTTAGGTACGTGTCCTAGGGCGGTGTATGCATGTCGGTGGTTCACTAGATAGGTTGGTTCAAGGTTGACTGTGTGCGATCTATTCCTTGACTGTGATATTTTTCCTAACAACCCAACCCAATCTAGGCCTACCAGTGCCTTGGTCTCTGGATGGCTTAAGACCCATTTTTATTACTCAACTTGGACCCCAAAATATCCGTACTTATGCGAAGATGATCCAACGGGCTCATTTATGTGAAAGGACCTTGGAGAAGGTCAAAAAATTCAAGGGAAAAAGTGAGGAGTCAAGTCGGAGGTTTGGCAAATGAGGACGAAAGGAAGAGAAGTTCAACATTACGAGGTCTTGCACAACCCGTGATAACAAGAAGAGGTATCGTAACGGGAATGGTAGCAGGAACGACAAAAATAAGAAGGTGAAGGAGGAGGAAAAGCAAGTCACAACAGCTTGCTCATTCTCTGAATAGTTTTGCCACTCGACAGAGGAATGTTGGAAACGCCTAGGGGCGTGCTTACATTGTGGAAGTTGGGAGCATGGGATGCCCGATTGCCCCCTCATGAAAGAGCAGCCTTCTAATGACGGACGCAAATGGCATGCTCATCTTAATGCCGTTCTGAATGATGAAGAAGCGTCCAAAGATGATGGGTTGATGGAAGGTACCATTCAAATTTATTCGCATCCTGCATTTGTATTATTTGGTATCGGTGCTTCTCATTCCTTTATATCTGCTACTTTTGCAAAAGCTTTACCTGTTACACCTATTCCCCTACCTTCGGACCTAGTTATCACAACACCCTTAGGTCTCGGAACTAAGCTTACCACCCACTACCCAAATAGTGAGGTAATAGTAGAAGGTCATAATCTTCTCGCAAACCTCATATGCCTTGACATGGAAGGCTACGATGTTATTCTGGGTATGGATTGGCTCGTTGATCATTACGCCGACATTAATTATCGCAATAGGAGGATTTCCTTCCATAAACTAGATCTCCCAAGATTTTCCTTTTTGAGAATCAAATATAGGAAACATCTTGCTCTCATTTCTTCTCTTTACGCCTGCAAGCTCATCTTGCAAGGTTGTAAAGCTTTCCTTACTTCCGTGACCCTTACCAAGTCCAAGGAAGTCATCTTAGAGGATATCCCCATTATAACCGAGTTCCCCGATGTCTTCCCATCTGACCTACCTGATTTACAACTCGAAAGGGATGTAAACTTCTCCATTGAACTCATTCCTAGAGCAGCACCTGTTTCAATAGCTCCCTACAAGATGTCCCCCACGGAACTCAAAGAATTGAAGAAGCAACTTCATGAGTTATTAGACAAGGGCTTCATTTGACCTAGCACATCCCCTTGGGGTGCACCGATTTTATTCGTCAGGAAGAAGAGCAGATCTCTCAGGCTATGTATCGATTACCGGTGAATAAATCAACTCACTATCTAAAACAAATATCTATTGCCGTGTATCGACGAGCTCTTTGATCAAATCTCTGGAGCAGAATATTTCTCCAAGATAGACCTCAGGTCGGGATACCATCAGCTCAAGATTAAAGAGGAAGACATATACAAGACTACTTTTTGAAGCAGATATGGGCACTACGAGTTTGTGGTGATGCCGTTCGGGTTAACTAATGCCCCGACAGATTTTATGCAACTTATGAATAATGTCTTTAGACCCTATCTTGATCAATTTATGGTTATCTTCATTGATGATATTCTTATACACTCCAAGACTAAGAAGGAACATGAAGAGCATTTAAGGATAGCTTTGCAAACATTAAGAAAGCATCAACTCTACGTGAAGCTTAGCAAGTGTGAGTTTTGGCTAAAGGAGATTTCTTTTCTTGACCATATTATTTCAAAAGAAGGTATCGTTGTTGATCCTTCTAAAGTGGAGGCTGTTAAAAATTGGAGTCGGCTGACAACCGTGTCTGAAGTTAGAAGCTTTCTGGGTCTGACTGGGTATTATAGGCGACTCATCAAGAATCTCTCTAAGATCGTCATTTCTTTGACTTGACTTACAAGAAAGGAGAACCCCTTTATATGGTCAAAGGATTGTGAAGCAAGTTTTCTAACTCTTAAGGAACATCACACTACGGCCCCTATATTGGCACTACCTGTTGAAGGTGGTGACTTTGAAGTCTATACGGATGCATCGGGCATTGGTCTTGGATACATTCTTATGCAAAATAGCAAGGTGATTTACTATTCTTTGAGGCAGTTGAAGCGTCATGAAGAGAACTATCCTGTGCATGATCTGGAGCTGGCTACTATCATTTTTGCCTTGAAGATATGGTGACATTATCTTTATGGGGAGAAATTCACTATATTTTTAGACCACAAAAGTCTGAAATATCTCTTTACCTAGAAAGAGTTAAACATGAGGCAATGCAGATGGTTGGAGTATCTCAAGGACTTTGACTTTACTATCCAATATCACCTAGGGAAAGCAAATGCTATAGCAGATGCTCTTAGTAGAAGACTGCTAGCAACTCTAGAAAGCCATAGGAAAGGTATGACTTATCTTATCGAGGATTTTGCTCAATTGAATCTAGATGTTGATAAAGAAGAGGAAGGGCGTATGATTGCTAATATCAGGTCACAACCTATGTTAATTGAAGACCTAGTTAAGTTGCAAGATAAAGACCTCATATTGATGGAGATTAAGACCAATATTGAGCAACGGCAGAAATTTTCTATTTCGACCGATGGAAGACTATTGTTCAAAGATTGAATCTATGTGCCAGATCATGCCGACTCTAAGAAATTGATCATGGAGGAAGCTCGTAAATCAAGATATGCTATTCACCTTGGTGCTATCAAGAAGTACCAAGATTTGAAAAGGAATTTCTGGTGGCCCAACATGAAGTGAGAGATAGCAGATTTTGTATCTCACTGCCTCACTTGTTAGCAGGTCAAGGCGGAACATTTAAAGCCCACTGGAAAGCTACATCCCTTAGAAATTCTCGAGTGGAAGTGGGAAAGTATAGGGATGGATTTCATCATGGGTTTATCTAAGATAAAAGGTGGACATGATGGTATTTGAGTGATCATAGATCAATTGACTAAATCTTTCTATTTTCTACCAATCAAGAGTCGATGGTCTGTGGATATATTAGCAGCCTTATACATGAAGAAAATTGTCAAGCTACATGGTGTCCCTGTCACCCTTATATCTGATCGAAACTCTCGTTTCACATCACATTTCTGGAAGGGTCTACAACATTCATTGGGGACATGACTCAACTTTAGTATTGTATTTCACCCACAAATTGATAGTCAAACTAATAGAACCAATCAAGTGATAGAGGATATGCTCAAGGCATGTGTTATTGATTTTGGTGAGAGTTGACATAACCACTTGCCTCTAATAGAATTCGCCTACAACAATAGCTATCAAGCTAGTATACAAATGGCACCATTCGAGACTTTATATGGAAGAAGTTGTCACTCACCTATATGGTGGAATGAAGTTAGAGAAAAGTAATTTCTCAGCCTCAAAATCATCAGGGATACTACCGAGAAGATAAAGCTTATTTGAGAGAGACTCCAGATGGCTCAAAATAGGCAAAAATCATGTGCTGATAATAGAAGACGTGACCTGGAATTTCAAGTGGGAGACTATCTGTTTCTCAAGATTTCTCCGGGTCGAGATATTCGAAGATTCGGCATCAAAGGCAAGCTCACTCCAAAATTTATCGACCCTTTTGAAATCCTTGAAATGGTTGGTGAAGTTGCATATCGCATTGCCTTACCTCCTCAATTAGTCAGAGTCCATGATGTGTTTCATGTATCTATGCTCAAGAGGTATATTTATGACCCGTTTCATGTTATAAGTTATGACAATCTAGAGATTCAAAAGGATCTGACGTACGAGCAAAAGTCGATCAAGATTGTCGACCGAGAGATATGTCAGCTTCGGAATAAGACTATTCCCATGGTGAAAGTCCAATGGACTAAGAGTATAGACCAGGATGCAACATGGGAGATGGAAGAGGCTATGCGTAAGAGATTCTCGGAGCTATTCAATTACAAGTATACTCTCCATAAAACCCATGCAATGAATTTGGGGACCAAATTCTTTTTAAGTGGGGGAGGGTGTAACACCCCTAGCAATTTTTTAGATTTTTTAGATATTTAAATAGATTCTGGGCTTCTTTAATTTGCTGATACAATGCTGATCCTAGAACCAAAGTAGCACAAATTGCCATTCTCGGATCTGCAGGAAACTCGGCACAAAAAGCCACACCAGGGAGCTGTTCCCACAATTTCCATTCACGAAGCAACAAGAGACTGACCTGCACTTTCCTGCTCAGAGCATCAGCCACAACATTCATTTTACCTGGCTGATAAGAGAGTGTAAAGTCATAGTCTTTCATCAATTCAAGCCATCTTACGGTGAGCAGTTTCAGATTTTTACTGCACTGCAGCAAGCTCCAAATCATGTCTCCAGATTTGGGGGTCGTATTGCTTCTTTTCTTTTCTCGTTCTGTATATATATATATAATCAATATATATATTAAACTCAGCACAACTCCCAAATAATGCCAGAAAAATACCAGGAAAATTCCTAAAAATCCAGAAAAATCACTGGTAAATTCAGAATAATAATTCACACAAGATCCATTAAGGATCCACTAAGGTACGGGTCTTACAGTGGCGATAGAGACAGAAGATTGCTCGAGCTCAAGCTCTTCCTCTTCTGAGGCCTCTTCTATTGGGGACACTAAGATGGAGGCAGCTTTGGAAGGTATATAGGGGTCCTTCCCTCCTCCCCATCGGCTTTGGTTCCGACTTTACGACCGGGTATTGATGTCATGGTGTTATGACCAGGTCTGGAGTCTGAAGGGGAGCGCATGCTGGCTCCTACCGAGAGTAGTCGGGAGGAGCCTTCCACCTCACCGATGGCCACTGAGGATGACCGGATTGCGGGGGAACCTTTGCCCCCTCTGACCCCAGCGGGCGAGGTTGCAGATGTGGAGGAGAGGTTGCCCTCACCAACCCCTACTGATGAGGCTACAGGCATGGTGGGAGTCACACCAAGTAAGGGCTGAGACTTTTATCAGGTTTTCCACCACCTTGTCTTGTCAAAGGAAATTTTAGATGTTACTTATTTCCCTTTTATGCTTGGTGGGATTGTGCAGGTCCTACTGGTGTGCTGGCTGAGATGGGCCACTCTTCTCTGGACCTGGGGGTTGAGTGGCCTATGTGCCCTTGCCTACTAGAGCCATTACTGGATGCGAGCGTGGGCGCTGTCTTGCTCCAGTGAGCCTGTGGCTACCTACGAGGTGACCCCCTGCCTTCTCCAGGGGAGCTTAGGCAGTGGTTGAGGGACTGTACCCAGGGCTACCATAGCCTCGGTTTCTGCGTGAGCTCTAGATGTCTGGCTTGGCCAACATCTGGGCAGAGTACCTGCGACTTCTGGAGGCTCAGGAGTAGAGGGCCCGGTGGCTGGCGGCCGTCCGAGAGGCACAGGCGCAGCGGGCCCAGCTTATGTCAGCCCTGGCTGAACAGAGGGGCCATGCCATTTTCCCAAGACCGCGCCGTGTGGCTAGGCGAGGCAAAGAATAGGGCTGAGGCCTTATAGAATGCCTTGGAGGAGCAGTTGTGAGTCGTGGAGCTCACTAGAGCTGAGTGGCGGGCTACCGAGGCCACAGCCAAGGCTAACGTACAGCTTGTGTCAACCTTGGAGGTGGAGCTTGCAACTGCTGAGTCTCACTTGGCGGCACTGGAGGGGAGCGAGCCTAGGATTTGATTGTATCTCCCCCTTTTCTTCCTTTTTTCGTGCTATCCGGAATGTATGTCTTTTTTTACCCCAAGGGCATGTCTTGGGCTCCTTTTCACAGAGTATCAATGACAAACTCCGGATTTTGGTGTTGTTATCTGCTGAGTTGTCCCACTTCTCCTTTTATGGAACAGGGTTGGGTGCATAGACCAACGACCACTTTACTGTGAGTCGTGCTTGGTCCTTTTATTGCATACTAGTGTGAGGGGCAAAGGGCTGGGCTTACCTAATTTTGAGCATTGAAACAGGGGACTAGGTATGGGGAATGGTGTAATTGGATATTGAATACTGGGAGCTGAGTGCTAGGTACTGGGAAGTGGCGAGAATGACTGGGTATTGGGAGTCAGTCCCTCGAAAGGTGAAAGCCCATATTGTGTGAGGTTGGCATAGACCCATGGGGACGGAGTGGTCTACACAGTTAGGGTCACAGAGGTGGTTCTGGACTGTGTCGGTTGTATACCACGACATGGCACTTATAGGCTAGAGTCATGTTGTTAGCCGAAAATGTGATTCATGTTAGCTTGAGAAACTGAGGCTCCATCGGCCAAATGGCCTCAGGAGGCATAGTAGCTAAGAATTGAGATTAGAGTAAGAACTTGAGATCACAGTCGGATCTGGGGCTAAGACTAGCGTTGGAACTGGGATTGCAACTAGAGCTGGGGACTGGAACTGGGACTGGATGGCTAGCCTATAAAGGCATTGTGGCCGAAGGGCTGGATGTGGGAATCACCGCTAGAGCCCGGTGGCTGGCCTGTGGAGGCGTTGTAGTCGGTGCTGGGACTGAAAACTGGGATTGGAGTTGAGCGGCTGGCCTATAGAGGCATTGTAACCGATGCTGGAACTGGGAGCTGGGTCTGGAGATGAGCGACTGGCCTGTAGAGGCGTTGTAGCTGGTGGTGGGACTGGAAACTGAGACTAGAGCTATGCGGCTGGCCTGTAAGGGTGCTGTAGCCAATGTTGGGACTGGGAGCTGGGACTGGAGCTGAGCGGTTGGCCTGTAGAGGCGTTGTAGTCAGTGCTGGAATTGGGAGCTGGGACTGGAGCTGAGCGGCTAGCCTGTAAAGGCATTGTAGCCGGTGCTGGAACTGGGAGCTGGGACTGGAGCTGAGCGGCTGGCCTGTAAGGGCATTGTAGCCGATGCTAGGACTGGGAGTTGGGATTGGAGCTGAGCGGCTGGCCTATAAAGGCGTTGTGGCCGATGCTGGGACTGGAAGCTGGTATGGCCAACCCAAGAGGGTCTGGCGGCCACTATTGTTGTGGAGCGATGCTATGGTCCCTACTGGCAAGATGTTGCGGTTGACGACATTCATCAGTGAGGAGTAGAGGAAGAGAGTTTTTTTTTCTCTTTATCAGCTCTGCCGCCCTTTGGGGTTTTCACCAGAGTTGGCCCCCTTTTACTTTTTTTGGTGCGCCCTTGCGGATTTTCACATCGAGGGGTCACCCGATTTTGCCTGAGGCACCCTTGCGGGTTTCATCTCAGCTGGGTTAATGGTAATTTTTGCCCTCAGTGGTCCCGTGGAGGAAGCCGCCTGAGGCCGCCGGGGTATCTCTATTTTTAACCCCATTATGTTTGTTTGTTTTGTTCTTTTTTTTATTTTTTTCTTGAATTTGGGGATTGTCGTCCGTAGCGTGCTGCTGTTAAGGGACGTGGTCAGGAACCAGAGAATGTAGATGATCGGGCGTGACCCTTACCCCTACCAAGGGCTCTTGCGAGTCACGGGATCATGGGACTTGGGGCCATACTACTATGGCCGGACACAACTAGGGTTCTGGGTTACAAGGGTATGGAGTACTGGAGCATGTAACGACGGAGTTCGGGGACGTATGGAGACCGGACTTTGCTGGAATAGTGGCTGGAATGTAACATGAGAGTTGGCACTTGCCAGAAGCTGGGGAAAGTGACACAAGGAAAAATTGGGGGGTGTCAGGCTAATGGTCTGGAGATGTGAGTTGATCAATGACCAACACGGGATAGTACCGCGGTCTACTGAGGAGTAGGTGAAGACCACCCTAACTAGTGGGGGAGGAGAGATTTTATCGTTATCGACTCTAGTGCCCTTTCGGATTTTCACTGAAGCTGACCCCCTTTAGCTTTTTTCGACGTGCCCTTGCGGGTTTTCGCATCAAGGGTTTCCCAATTTTACCTGAGGCACCCTCCCAGGCCTTTACCTCAGCTGAGTTGCTGGCATTTTTGCCCCCGATCGTCTCCTTGCAATGGGGATGACTGGGAGGGTATCTCTATTTTTAACCACATTTTGATTTTTTTGTGTTATTTTTTTCTTTGCATACCTGGGAGCCTGATGGCTGGGCTGTAGTCAGTGCAGAGGCATCCTTGCTCCCGTTGTCGCAAGGCCGAAGGTGGGAGACTGGTTCCCAGAAATATCTGGTAACGATTCTAGGGTGCTTGGAGGGCCGAATCATCCTTGTCGGACAGCCCTGCTTATTCTACAGGACATCAGAGCTGGCGTTGGAACTGGGATGCCAGCAGTGGCCTCCTCTGAGCCAGCAGGATCGAAGATGTCGGGTTCCCCCCGGATCTCCACTAGCGGGATTGGGGTAGGTTGTTCCCCTTGAAAGAGGATGACTCACTCCGGATCGAAGGCAGGGGACTGAAGAGGTGACTAGGAAGTCCTTCCGTGACCTCTACCACATCCGCGGCCACAACCCTAGCCGCAGCTGGTGTATTCTAGAGCTAGCTGTGGTCTGAGTGGAGTCGTAGTCCTTTGTCTGGTTCTGGAGGCTACTGGCTCGCCTCTCCGGGAGACGTTGAGGTTGTCTGGAGGTGGAATGGCCACCATGTTGCAGGTGTAGTCGCAAAGCATTTGTTCCAGCTACTCCACTAAGATCTCTTTGTCCTTATAGAACAAGGAGAGCTCTTCTGGAATGAGAAGAGTTTCGCCTTCCTTGACTTTCTGGACTATCTCCAGGACCCAGTTTCTGAGACGAGCTCGTTTCTGCATTTCTTCCCACGGGATTTAACTATCGAGTGGGATAGGCCCAATAGGGCGAAGAGGAATGCACTCCTCCAAGTTGTTGATGAATTGTTGTAACCTCTGAAAAGGCATTAGCTCCGCTGGGGATTGCAAGGTAGCCACTTGCTCGGCTTGCTTATTGAGTCGTCTCTTAAGATTCTTTCTTCTATTTCTTTCTCGTTTCTTGGCGATGGCCGCCTCCAGGGGAGTAGGAGGAAGAGGCACTGGAGTTGGAGCTGACGGATCCCCATGGGGATATCGTCAAGCTAATGTGTTTGTAGAGCGAGGTCGGTGGCTCCTCTTTGCCCGGATCTCAATCAGGGCACCTTCCGACTATTGTATTTGGAAGGTAGCATTCATCGTCTGTTCGATGACTACTGGTGGTAGCTCTTGATAAGTCGGAATGCTGGGACTGGCATTCGAAGATGTAAGCACGGTTTGGTGCCTTAACCGCAGTGGCTGTGGAGGTTTGCCATCAATTAGCAGACTGGGATTGGCATCCAAGGACGTGTGCGCGGTTTGATGCCTTAGCCGTGGTGGCGAAGGAGGTTCCTCCCGTTGAGCCAATATACTGGGACCTGTGTCCGAAGATGCATGTGCAGTTTGATGCCTTAACCGCAGTGGTAGGAGCTTTTACTGAGGAAGGGCCTGGGGAGCGTGCTTAGCATCCTTCTTCCCGGCCTGGCCTTTGTGGTTTAGCTGAGGGCAGGGTCGGGTGACGCTTGATAGGGTCTTGGGGCGTTGGTGCCCCTGGTAGCTGTCTAGAGTTCACGTGTCGGATGGCCCTTGCGGGAGCAAACCCGACTTGCAGACTACTGAGGAGGCAGAGTCTGGTCGAGCCGGGGCCTCGCCCAACTTCAGTTTTCCCTTCCTATCCTCGCGCGTCAGAGATGGAGGTAGAGTAGAGAAAGGGCGAGAGGAGATTGAAGAGCCTATTGTATTCTCACCCACCGGGACATCCTCTCGGTCGAGAAGGACTCGAAGGAGCCTAGTAGTGTCTTCTCTGGAGAAGGGAAGAGACTCCAACTCTTGCCAGGGCTGCCATTGTGCAGCCGAAGTGGCAGGGGCCGGCTGACTGGCTGACCGGCTGATGATGTCAAGGGGTCGGGAGAGGCTGGGGGAGTAGGAGGATGGATGACATTGACCGAAAAGGTGTTTGGTCTCGTCTCTGGGCAAGTGTCTTGCTCTCTATGCCTCTGTAATCACTCGAGTGCTTCGTGATTATCAGTTCGAAACTCGAGTCATTCTGGGGGATGCTGATAGGGAAAACCATGTCCATTTTCCTGGGGAGGATCTAGCTGTTCTAGCGCATCTCTAGCGATGCTCTGAGTTTTTTCGATAGCTTGTCACAGCCGAATGAGTGCCATGGAATTTCCCTCGGCATCGATCTGCTCCCACTGGATCTGTTCCTAGATGAGGTACTGGACTTCCTCACAAGACTCGATCGCATGGCAGATTCGTGCATGGAAGGGGCAGTATTGGGGGTGTCTGAAGTCCCAATGAGTGTAATCCGTCGGTGGGTCACAGGGCAAGATTTTCCCCCTCTTGATGAGAATGTTGAAGAGTCACCGAGTTCTCTCCCTGGGGAAGGAGAGAGGTCTATGATCGTGCCAAGGCCTCCACCCTGGATACCAGATCGAACATCCCCTTTGACTGGCACTGGGCTCCTCTGATTCGTCATCAGAAAGAGAAAATGCGGCCATCATGTGGATCACATTAGTCGGGTGGTGTAGCACTCGTGCTGCTTTAGCTGGTCTGGACCACGCATGTGGTTGCGGAGGATCGACAAGACCACTCTTCATTTAAATAAGGCCATCTCAAATCAACTTCTGGGCCTGAGTCTTGAAGACGTAACAGTCCTCAATTGGGTGACCCAGCATGCGGTGGTATGAGCAGTAGCTAGGATCGTCGATTTTTTGGGCTTCGTCTGGCTTGCGGACTTCGGGCAGTTTGACTATCTTCTGGGCCATACAGAGGTCGAAGAGCATCTTTGTGTGTTCCTTCTTGAAGGAGAAGGGCATCTTCATAAGCTCTGAGAAGGAGGGAGCGGCCGGCTTATCAGCTAGCTTCTTATCAAAACTGCTCGTTCTGGCCTCCTTATTAGCTTTAGTGGCGGGGGCGAATTTAATGATGTTCACCTCCTTGCTGGGAAGGCGTTCTCATGCCTGCTTACCCTTTGCTGAGGCGTAGCTCGGGTTATCGGCGAAGAACATCTCTATTTTAGCAATGGCCGAATTGAGCTGGTCGAAGCCTTTGATATTGGTGCCAAGAAGCTTCTCGCTGACTTCGACTACCAAACTTAGGTGACATATAGTGATGGCGTCCTCCTGGAACGGTGGCTTGACACACCTCATGCTGAGGTCTCGCCATTTCTTGATGAAGTCGAGAGTGCTCTTGCCCTTCTTCTGCCGGAGAGAGCAGAGTTCGGCTAGGGAAATCTTTCACTCCGCCGTTTAGAAATGGTCGAGGAACTTTTTCTACAGATCCGCCCAGTCGATGACTGTGTTGGGCTTCAGGCGGGAATACCATTGGAAGGCCATTCCCGTAAGTGAGGTGGCGAAATAGCGAAGGAGGTAGGATTCATCCAACGCGAGCTCACCCATGGCTATATTGTAGTAGGCCAAGTGTTCATGCAGAGATCCCTACCCGTCGAAATTTTGTAGCTTCGGCGGCTTGGCATACTCCAGGGGAAGCTTCTTAAACTGGTGATGCAGTGGGTAGGGGACACTGTAGAGGTCCACAGTCGTGACCCCTTCCCCAAACTAGGAGAGCTTGGTCTCAACGATCCGCTTGATCATCTGGCGCTGTGCCATGAGGTTCTCTAGCACCAGTGTGTTGGATGGCCATGGCTGAACTTTGGCTAATGCCGTGCCGAACCCGGTTACTGTAGGAGTTCAGACAGCTGTAGTTGAGGTATTAGCACCATTTTGCCCACCTGGCGGGACTGGCGTTTTCGTCGGAGGCCCGGTAGGTGGCTGAGGATGGAGGTCACATTCTTGAAGCAAGTCTTGCAAGAGAGCCTTCAAGTGCTGGTTCTCTTTCATAAGAGTCTCGAGAGTCACCTCCTGAACTTCACCAGCTGGGGGATCATTGTTGATCGGCTCCACATTGACAGGGGTGACACGGTCCTCAACGGGAACCTCCTTCGCTCGTGTTGATGCCTGAGGTCCGACAGAGGTGCCGACATGGCCGACCGGAGCCAGCAGTTGAGTCGGGTGATGAGGCCTCCTGAGCTGAGATATAGGCTGGTTCAGATCAGCAGTTTGAGCCTCAGGCTGGTGTCCGGTGGCGTAACACACGAACACCCAGACAGCATCATTAAGGAGCTAGACCATCCGCTTCTTCTGGGAGCACCTCTTGGGGAGGACAGGTGCCCCCAGCCTGTCAAAGACTGAGGTACGCTGTAGGGGAGTCTCTGTTACGGTATCCACCTGGGGAGACCTTGGGGCTGGCTGCGGGTGAGGCCCGAAGCGAGCTCGTCTCTACTTCTGCCTCTTCTGATGAGCAGCGCTAGATGACTGGGCGTCGTCATGCAACGCGGGAGTAGGATCAGTCGCGTCTTGCTTGGCGCCGCATCTGAGCACCCAGAGGGGGTTTCTAAGGTGCGCCCTTCGAATGGCTTGAGCTTCCTCCGGGGTAACCCAGATCCTTCTCAAGTCTGATTGTTGGCCTCCCTTATTGCCGTCTCTCCGACAGGATTAGGGAGCTCGGGTATCGAGTTGGGATTGATGTCTCTGGGCAGCTACCGGAGTGTCCACCCTTGTGAGTTCTACTTTTTCCTCTCGCATGTGCTGCAGGAGGCTGAAGCGGTTGGTGGTAGGGATTGTAGAGACGATTCGCTCTAGCGGTATAATCGGTTCACCCTCGTCAAGGCGAATCTGCAGATCACCGATGAGGATGGTCTTGCCGGAGTTACTGGTGACAGTGGGAAGTCGCCTGCCTCTACGACCCAGGCAATGCTTCTTTTGAGGAGCCGAGGACGATCCCGCTCCAAGGTGGTAGACCAACAAAACTCGGCCTGTGGCTGTTGGCGGCACAAGACCGTCAATCGAAAACACTAGCGTCAGCCCCCAAGACATGAAGTCTGTAGGGGGGGGTGGCTAGGTGGCTCGAGTGTAGACCCTCACCCGAGCCGATAAAAGTGTTGTAGATGCTCGCGATGATGTGCTTGCGCCAGAAGCCAATACTGCAGGGGGTGCCGGAATGCCGGCGACCCAAGGCTGTGAGCCTGGACCGAGAGCTGGCGAGACCGAAAAGTAAGATCAAGAAACTTCGGTCAGCATCAGGGTCATCGCGTCCCATAGAGGAAGACCTATATTGGGAGTCGGCGTCACTAAGTCATGGGAAACGTGCCCCCACAGTGGAGCTGGGAGGTCCGAAGCTCAACACCGATGACCTATGCTGGGTGTCGACCTTGGGGAACCCCGGGGTTGTGCACCCGGTCTGTGTACCGGGGAACCTCGAACCAGGTTTTGAAGTCCCGGGTGAGGTGATTGCTCTTCGGAGGTTCGGGTTGACAAACCCGAACTGGATGCTGGGGAGCCCTGCCCCTAGGTTAGGGAACCCGTGCGAGGAGCTGGCTCGGCTGAGGCTCGGGGCTGAAAGCCCGAGTAGGGTATTGGGAAGCCAGGCATCATGGGGTGGAGACCCGCACCGGATGCCGACTTGACTGGGGCTCGGGGCTGAAAGCCCGAGCGAACTATCGTAGTAGAGATCGAAACTCGAGGCACGAGATTCACATCGGGAGTCAGTCGAGACTGGGCCCAGGGGCTAGTGTTTGCCCGGGCGGGAACTGGTTTGGCACCCCTACGGGGACTGGTGGCAGAGGGACCGAGTCTGACACTCGGATGAGCTGCTGGGACTAGCGACTGATGTGACACGTCTGTAGCGCCAAATAGCATGGGAGCTGGGGGTAGTTGCGGAGCAGCCACGGGGACCACACCCAAGAAGTAGGGGGATCCAACGGCCGGGGCAAAGTTGCCGAAAGCAATCGGCACTGCCAAATAGCCAACTCGAGCATCGGTGGCGATGATGATGGGACCGTAGGTGACGATCACCATAGTTGCTGATGTACTGGACAGGGCAGGGACGACAGCCGTTAGTGGTCATCAAGCGAAGTTCGGCAACTAAAGCGCAAACTGGAAGCTGCTGAGAAGTGCGAACAAGTGCTCACTTCTACCTCTCCTGCAAGGATAGGAAAAAGGTACCAGGACTTCAGGGGTGGCACAGGCTTTCTCTTCAGCAAAAAGAAGGAAGGCAGGAGATGTCCCACTGGGTGTGCCATCCTTTTGTTTGCACGCGGCGGGGTGTGGGCCATGGGCGTACATGTGTGCGGTGACTGGACTGAGGGGTGGGATAAGGCGATAGGGGGAGATGTCAGAATCTAGCGTACTTCGGGCTCCTCTTCTCATGGTCGTATCTTTCTCAAGGTGGCACCATGAAAGTCGAGGGGAGACCGAGTGGCACGGGAGGTTTCCTAGTTTTCGGGGAAACATGGCTGGGGTGCGGGCGTGCCAGTCGATTTCTCGACAATCACCCATGAAACCAAAAGTTGACAGGGGAAGCACCGCCAGGGCGTGGCATGTGGACTCGGGAGGTGAGAGACACGTGGAGGGAAGGGTGGTTCCATAGGTGCGAGTGTGCAGGTGATTGTGGGGAGTCATGTGCCCATTGAATTGGGCCCAATAGCCTATCTAATTATCCCTATGACTCAAGACTTAGGTAAATGACTCATAAACCTAGATAGTGGACTCAAATAAAAGGAAAATTACATAATTATGACTCAAAAAAATATGAAAATTACATGCCATGACTCAGAAAAAAAATGACTAACACAATGGTGCTTGCCGTCAAACAATCCAGACCCGAGAAAAATGCAGAGGGGGAAATGATGCCCTCATCACTCAGGATGTTTTCCATGATTACTGATGGATTTTTTGTTATTGCGTGTTTTCTTCTAGCTTAAAATGCCACCTCATAGAAGAGGCCGAGGTCGAGGTCGCGTTCCAAGAGAGGAAAGTGGTACCTCATCTCCTCCAGTGATTATTTCAGATCAAGCTCAAGCTGATCCTGCTCCTCAAGATGATTTGCCTGGTGGCTGTGGCAGAGCACTAAAAGAGTTTCTGTTGTTCCACCCACCGACTTATGAAGGTCAAGCAGATCCTGATGCAGCCAAAGTGTGGCTCGATGCAACCGAGCGTGTATTCTGTTCAATGGAGTGCACGGAGGATGAAAAAGTCATGCTTGTTACTTTTCAGCTTTAGGGAGCAGCACTCACGTGGTGGACCACAGAGTGGGAGATTGCTTTTCGTTCTCGTCCGCTTCGCCAGATCACTTGGATAGAGTTTATCGCGTCCTTCGAATGCACATACAGTCTGACTTATCTCAGGATGGACAAGATGTATCAATTCATGGAACTGTCTCAAGGTGATATGACCGTGCTGCAGTATCAGAACAAGTTCATGGAACTGGGTCGGTATGCGCCCCATGTTCTTGCTGATGAAGCCTTGAAGACTGAGCAATTTCTACGTCGATTAAAGGCTGAGTTGCGACAACCGTTAATTGCAACTCAGGTAGCCGAGATGGATGCATCGTACAAAGTAGCTGCGGTGCTAGAGCTGGATATGGCTAGATCTCGAGGGTCTACTCAAGTTGGCCTTGTATAGCCAAGCGTGCAGTTTCAGCCAAGTTTTCAGTAGTTTGTGCCAGGAGTTTCACCTACTATGTAGACTCCTAGCGGCGCTTCTGTTTCTAAACCCAAGTTCAAGAGATTCAAGAAGTCCAAGAAGAAGTTTGTTCAGCAAGCGTCTTCTAGAGCCGTTCAGCAGACAGTTCCTTTCTTCCAACACCGTCAAGGTTCGACTGTTAGTTAGCCGAGATTGTGTCTGAGATGTGGTGGTAGCCACCCAGGCAAGCCCTATTCGTTGCCAGTGGTTTATTTTCACTGTGATCAGTCAGGACACGTGGTTCGAGATTATCCGCTGAGGCCCAGGCCAGTGCAGTTCTCTTAATTTTCTCAGCCACAGTAGTCTCAGTTCAAGATTCCTCCACTACCTCAACCTCAACAATTTTTCCCACAAGCTTCAGCTTCTTCCCAACAATCTTCTGCAGCAGCCAGCCAAAAGCAGAAAGGGAAGGTTTCTCATATTACTCGAGCAGAAGCCGTAGCGTCTCATCTTGTGGAAGGTACGATCATGCTTTATGGTCATGCAGCTCGTGTTCTTTTTGATTCAGGTGCTTCTCATCAAGTGCTGGTTCTCCTTCATAAGAGTCTCAAGAGTCACCTCTTGGACTTCACTAGCTGGAGGGTCATTGTTGACCAGTTCCGCATTGACGGGGGTGGCACGATCCTCAACGGGAACTTCCTCCGCTCGCGCCGATGCCTGAGGTCCAGCAGAAGTACCAACGTGGCCGACAGGAGCCGACTGCTGGGTCAGGTGACACGGCCTCCTAAGTTGAGATATTAGCTAGTTCAGGTCATCAGTCTGAACCTCAGGCTGGTGCCCAGTGGCATAGCATGCGAACACCTTGATCACGTCACTGAGGAGCTGGACCGTCCGTTTCTTCTGAGAGTGCCTCTTAGGGCAGACGGGTGTCCCCAGCCTATCAAAGACTGAGGTGCATTGCAGAGAGTCTCCGTCATGGCATCTACCTGAGGAGAACTCGAGGCTAGATGTTGGTGGGGACTGGGACGAGCCCGTCTCCGCCTTCGCCTATCTGAAAGAGAGGCACCGAATGGCTGGGCACCGTCCGACAATGCTGCTACAGAATCAGTCACGTCTAGCTTGGCGTGGCGTCCTAGTGCCCACAAGGGATTACTAAGCCGCGCCTTCCGGACGGCTTGAGCTTCCTCTGGGGTAACCCAGATTCTTCTCAAGTCAGATTATTGGTCTCCCTTGTCACTGTCTTTTCAACGGGACTTAGGAGCTCAGACACCGAACTGACGCTAGTGTCTCTAGGCCGCTGTGGGAGTGTCTGCCCTTCTGAGTTCCGCTTTGTCTTCTCGCGTTTGACGTAGAAGGCTGAAGCTGTTGGTAGTAGGGACCATAGAAATGATCCGCTCTAGGGGTATGATGGATTCGCACCCATCCAGGCGAATTCGTAGATTCCTGACAAGAAGGGTCTTGCCAGAGTTACTGGTGGCGGCGGCAAGTCGCTTGCCTTTACAGCCACGATGATACTTCTTTTGGGGAGCCAAAGATGATTTCGCTCTGAGGTGGTAGACTGAGAAAACTTGGTCCGTAACTGCTGGTGGCACCAGGCCATCGATGGGCAACACTGGAATCGGCCCCCAAGACCCAAAGTTTGTAGTGAAGGCCGGCGGTTGGGTGGCTCGAGTGTAAGCCCTCGCCTGAGTCGATAACAGTGTTGCAGATGCCTACAATGACGTGCTTGTACTCAGAGTTGACACTGCAGGGGGTGCCGAGATGCCAGCGGCCGAGGCCTTGAGCCTAGTTTAGGAAATGGCGGGACTGGAAGGTGGGATACAGCGCCATCGGTCCACACTAGGGCCACCACGTCCCATAGAGGCAGGCCCGTACTGGGAGTCGACGTCATCGAGTTGTGGGGAATGAACCCCCATGATGGAGCCGAGGGATGTGGAACCTATTGCGAATTACTCACGCCAGGCATCGTCCGCAGGAAACCACGAGGTTGCATGCCCGGTCTGCATGTTGATAACGTGGAAATGTATGTCGTTACTACACATACGCTAACAATCTTAAAACTGAACTCGCACAAAATGATCAAAAGAGATCGTAGTACTATGGCAAGCACGGGTCGAATCCATAAGGAAGAAGAGATTTGTAGAGGTGATTTCTTCAATTCTAACCTAGCTTCCACTGATTGAAGCTGAAGCTGTTTGACAGACGGCTGACCAAAGCCTAGCGACGAGACCAACCCATCAGGGAGTTTCAATGCAATCGGCCTCAGTACAGAAGCCGTGCCCATAACAGGGGTAGAAGTTGTGGCCTTGGATTGAAAAGGAGAGAAGCCAGTCATGTTTCCCACCGCTGGCAACGTCAGTCCCACTGAGACTATAGGCCCCTGTAACAAAAAAAGACACTATGATTAAAGAAAATTTTTGAAGAAAATTGGGTAGAGTCTCCCCTTAGTTGGGAGCGTCCCAGAACAACACGAGAGCACGTCCACACACTAAGGTGGGACGGTCCCTAAAAATAGGGCCGTAGGTGGTACACCTAGGCCGAATGGACAACGGGGAATGCCAGTTCTGAGGGCTAGCCTACTAGGAACCTCCCGGAAGCCATTAAGTGAAGAGGGGCGAGCACCTTTGAAAGCTAATGAATGGGCATTGAAGCTTGCTCCCTGAGTTGCTCCACTATGGCGCCACTAATCCAGAAACCCCACGATGGCCACCGTCTCACCGCGGTGAAGAAGATGGAAAGGGGGAAAGAACAGCCCACTACCTCTGTCGTTCAGTAAAGAGGAGGGGTAGAGAAGGCTCATCGGCCACTTAGAGGCCCTCACCGTCAAAGAAGATGGACACTATCGCCAAGAGGAAGCTCTCATCGTCGGAACAAAACCCTCGCCGCAACTGAAGAAGGGAACGGGAGGATGAAGAAGATGAAGGGTTGAAGAAAACCCTGCGACAAGGTTTAAAAAGAAAATAAGGGGGAGGGTGAGTCAGTGCTGGCATCACCGACTCACCACTCCGCCTTTCGGTCATCCCCGCCACCGAATCAGGGCGTCAAGACGCCACCGAATCAGTGGTCAAGATGCCACTGAATCAGTAGCCAAGACACCACCGAATCAGCAGCCAAGACATCACCGAATCATCGGTCAGCTGCACCACTAAATTAGGGCCCCAAAGCACCACCGATTCAAGTGGACAATGCACGTCACTGACTCAAGGCGCCACCGACTTAACGGGACGCCACTGACTCAGGAGTCACATGTGTCACCGAATCACGGACTGAGCCGTGTCACCGACTCAAGATGCCAAATGAAGTGGACCCCACTTGTAAAGGTCTCGATGAAGCAAGTACATCCGTGGACCTCGCTCTGTTCATCCCTCACTCGCGACGTCCATGACTGGGGGGCATTTGTTGACGTCTAAAATATTATCGAACTCTAATCATGTGCCCGAAGAAGTCGGTTGAAAGTCAAGGATGGGTCTACTCAGACCACTGAAGCCTCAGGTTACCTCATAAGAGGAACCGGAGACCCCACATCTCATCATCTCGGGGCAGAACATCTACCACAGCTCACTAAGGCCAAATAACGGCCAGAGCCAATGGACCCAGCAACGCAGCAATCGTGCCGAATATATCTCCACACTCTATCCAACTATGACGAGAATGTACCAGGTGATCCTCCACCTGATAAAGAACCCCTCCCGAGATGAAGAAATGCCCCTGGTTCCTCAAAATAGGGAGCCGAATAGTCAGAACGAGCGCACCCTGGGCTTCTTTAAGCCCGCATAAATCGTCACTTCGGTGACTGGCACGCCCTCGCACTAATAAATCGAACGAACAAACGAAAAGACGAATAAACGAACAAAAAGAACGAAGAGTTCCCCATAAGTGCGTCCACACCCGCTGATATGTAGCACCGGCGTTCTTAAGTCCGATGGGCATTCTCTTATAGTGGAAGATTCCCTTAGGCGACCTGAAGGCCGTATGGATCCGGTCGTACTCGGCTATCCAGATCTGGTTATAACCGGACGAACCGTCCATAAAAGACAAGACCTCATGGCCGGTGGTTGCATCAATCATCACCTCGGTGATGGGCACCGGGAAGTCATCCTTTGGGCATGCTTTGTTCAGGTCGTAAAAATTCACATAGATTCTGATCTGTCCATTCTTCTTCTTCACCGGGATAATATTAGCCAGCCAGGTGGTGTATTGGTTTTTCGTTACAAAGTCGACATCTATGAGCTTGTCGATCTCTTTGCAGATCTGGTTTATCAGCTCTGGCTGCATGCACCGGGGAGGCTGCTTCACAGGCTCCATCTTGGGATCAATAGCCAATATATGTTGGGTCACTTCGGGACTAAGGCCAGGCATCTCTTTGTAGTTTCAGGTGAAGCAATCGCGAAACTCTTGCAGGAACTTCACATACTCCACTCTCTCCTGGGGAGGTATGAGGGCACTCAGAAAGGTCGACCTGGGGTCACTTTCCGTGCCAATATTAATTTCGATTAGCTCATCGACAGTAGCCTGACTGCCATCTTCAATTTTCAGCGGGGCCGGTAGTAAATCGACAAAGTCTTGGTCTTCGCCCTCCTCGGCCTCGAGGATGCCGTAGGCCTCTTCTTGTTCCTCCAGACCCAGCACCGAGGCGACGTTCACCTCGCATCCCTCCTAGATTGCAGTCAGCGGGCCTGCGGGGTTCCCTGGCGCAGAAAGGCATAGGGCCACCCTGGAGTCTTCCAGGTAATCATCATAGATGGCTTCGATAGGGGTCGAGGTCGCTGCATCTTCAGGAGTTTGGTGTTGGATGGATATTGTATAGACTCCTCTCCTTGGGCTGCTTGTCACATGAGGACGCAACGGGGCCACCACATAATCTCCCATTCTGATCTCATCCCTGTCGATCAGGTCTTGAGCAATGTCTTTGAAGACGTAATAGTCCTTAATGGTGTGACCGAGTATCTGGTGATAGGGGCAGAACAGTGGGCCACCACTTCTCCGAGCATCTTGAGGCCTCTTGGATCTCGGGAGGGAAACCTTACCATAGTGATAGGCCCAACCAAAGATGTCTTGGGTCTTTTCTCTTGGGAATGAGTAGGGCTTCTGCAGTTTCTCTTGCAATGTAAGGCCTCACCCAGCTGGCTGTCTGGCTGAAGGGCTCGCCGTATGTCTCGCCCCCCTCCCTGACTGGATAGAGGTGTCGGGACTGGTAGCCCTGGACCAAGTCATGCCTTCACTCCATGAGCGGAGGGAGCCCTGGATCAGGTCGGCTACAAGTGCAGCTAATTAAGCCAATTGTGCCTTCAACATCTCGATCTCCCATTGCTTTATACGGGAGAAAAACTCACACGGATTGTAAAACTCAACTCGGGAGCTACAAAAGTGATCCGAAACTCTCTAAAAAAGATCCGAAAGACCTACTAATGATCCAAAAAGACCCAATAAAGATCCAGTAAAGATCCAGGATGTTACATGTGGTCCCCGTGGCTACTCCGCATCAACCCTCAGCTCCCATGCTCGTTGGCGCTACAGACGTGCCACTTTCGCTCCCAGCTTCGACAAGCCACTCGAGTGTTAGGCTTGGGTCTTCCACCACTGGCCCCCGTAGGGCCCCAGACTAGTTCCTACTCGGGTAATTGTCAGCCCTCGGTCCAAGTCTCGACCGACTTCTAGTGTGGGCCTCGCGCCCCAAGCATCAGTCTTCACTGTAGTAGCTCACTCAGATTTCCAACCCCGAGCTCCAGCTAAGCCGACATCCAACACGGGTCTCTACCCTAGGATGCCCGACTTCTTAGGATTCCACTCAAGTGCCCAG
Source organism: Amorphophallus titanum (assembly GCA_024336825.1). Taxonomy (NCBI): domain Eukaryota; kingdom Viridiplantae; phylum Streptophyta; class Magnoliopsida; order Alismatales; family Araceae; genus Amorphophallus; species Amorphophallus titanum. The sequence continues at coordinate 144,251 of JANBPO010003548.1, read as the reverse complement.
TTTTGAGATCTAGCTGAGCCAGCTCCCCACATGGGTTTCTCGACCCAGTGTCAAGGCTCCCCAGCACTCCGTTCGGGCCTCTCGACCTAAACCACTGAAGAGCCATCGTCCAACCCAGGTTTTGAACACCTAGTTCGAGGCTCCCCAGCATCCAGACCGGGCGCACAACCTCGAGATTTCTTAAGGTCTGTCCCCAACGTGGGCTCTCCACATTGGGCCCCGGGCCTCTCAGCTTCATTATGGGACTCTGTCCCCGACCCCTCAGTGGCGTCGACCCCCAGTACGGGTCTTCCTCTATAGGACGTGGCAACCCAGATGTTGGACGTGGGCCCTTCTTCCCATTCTCCAGTCTCGCCAGCAATCGGTACAGGCTCACAGCCTTGGGTCGCCAGTGCCTCAGCACCTCCAGCAATACTGGCCTCCGGGGCAAGAGCGTTGTCTCGATCATCGGCAACACTCTTATCGGCCAGGGTGAGAGCTTACACCTGAGTCACCTAGTCACTGACTTCCACTACAAACTTCATGTCTTAGGGGCCAATTCTAGCATTCTCCGCTGATGGTCCTGCGCCACCAGCTGCCACAGGCTGAGTCTTCTCGATCTACCATCTTGGAGTGGGATCTTCTTCAGACCCCCAGAAGAAGCGTCACCATGGCCGCAAAGGTAGATGACTCACCGCTGCAACCAGTAACTCTGGTAAGACGTTCCTTATTGGTGATCTACGGATTCGCCTCAATGGGGGCAAACCAATCATACCCCAAAAGCGTATCATCCCCATGGTCCACACCTCTAACCGCATTATCCGCCTGCGACAAACGCGAGAGGACAAAGTAGAACTCAGAAAAGTAAGCGCCCTGACAGCTGCCCGGAGGCACCCACACCAGCCTGATGCACGAACTCCCAAGTCTTGTCAGAGAAACAGCAATAAGGGAGATGGTGAGGACATATGCCACAGCACACGCCGGGGTACGAGGCATGCTCGAGAGTCGCTATGACTCAGGGAGGACGTGGATGTGTGATGGAGCTATTTACCTATCTCATTTCTTGCTTTAAGGCTTTATTGGGCCCTTTGTTGTCCTTGTATGGACAATTATTTCAACCCAAACCAAACCGAACCAAATCCATCGGTTCGGTTTGGTTTTCGGGTTGAACTCAAATAATGATCACCCCTAGCTAGGACTCTACGTGAGGACGCGACTACATGGACAACTAGACCAGCAACAAGATACCAAGTTTGATGCGGGATGCTATGCAAGCTAGGACTCTACGTGAGGATGCGACTACGTGGACAACTAGACCAACAACAAGGCGATAGGTTGAGTAGCATTACTCGACATCTAAGACTCCCAAGAGAGGGATCACGCCTAAAACAAGTGACTCAAGCTCGCAATCATACCCTAGAGAGGGAAGCGTGTCGATCCGCACTGTTGAGGAACTGGCAGAGTCTAGGGTAGACAATTCACACACTCCTGCTCGGGTCGAGCATGGGACGGTCACTCTCTCTCACCGTGACAGTGATGTAAGTGTATACGAGCTAGAATCCTAACAATCACACAAGTAGCGGCGATAGAGAATATACTAAACAAGCAAGAAAGAGACCAAATAAGGATGTGAATGCGTACCTCCAAGCTCGGGGCGTGGGGAAGATACCCGGCCAAGTCACACAATCACCCGATACAAGGGCTAAACAAATACAACCCAAACCAAAGCCCACTCCTCACAGAGAGGTAAAAAGCTACACAGCGATCCAGGGGTCGTGCGAAGTGGGGTGACGGGCCATGGGTCGACGTAGCTCATCATCCATGACCCGATGCAAACTGGTATGAACAGCGACCAGCGGCAAGGATGGCACGTCACGGAGGCCGAGGAAGGCACCAACATCCCTAGAAGTATGCTGTCATGGATGACGAGCCTCAGTGAAGAAGCTGGAAGTCGACGGCGCTGGCAAGGACCACCGAAATAGCCTTGAGCGGAGGGCAAAGTGCAGGCTGGTCTGTGCGTGTGTAGGGAAGCAGTAGGAAGATGAGCCCGGTACACCACCTTCAGTATGTCCGCTGGTCACGGAACTTGGCGTGGACGCTGCAGGGGATGTCCCAGGGATTCTAGTCAAGCGGCGACTGCAACGGAGCACGGTGGTGGCCTTGGCAAATTTTGAAGTAGGCCCTGCGCAATCGGGTCGATTTGCTGGCAGCTGGACATGGGACCAAAGATGGGGCTGGAACCGGGGCTTCCTGGAGGCGAATGGGGCGAGATTTTCTCTGGTGGATAGCTGATAGACGTAGGATGACTGGATAGTAGAGGTGGCATGGTGTGAAGTGGAGATTTTGGGCGTGGGAGGGGAAGACAAACTAGGCTCAGTTCTACAATTCAGTGTAGTCAGAACTGATGGCTGGAGGGTGGATGTGGGAGGTAGGGTAAAAGACCTTTAGAAAGGGTAAGAAAATTCTATGGAGGGGTTTAGGATGTGAAGTAGCAACACTCAAAATCCCAGGTCACTTTGAGGTGATTTTGGGGTCGTCTCTTTGGAGGGGCTTGAACACTGTCCCGATAGGGCTACACAGGGGTAGTCTGTGCGACCAAAAGACATCCAAAGAGAAGTTTTTACTCCGGGTGAATTTTGAGGTAAGACTTTCGTGGGATGTTGAAGGACAGGGAGAGGAAGAAATGTTGACCACAGCCAGTCACCTAAACTGACCGATCCAGACAACCACCGACAGACAGACACCGCCCTAAACAAGGACCTAAGACTGACGGACACACAACACATAACAAGCAAACGGTTAACACGGCAAACAGGACTACAACGCACCAGCATAGGGGCGCTATACCCACATAACGCACCATAGGAGGAGCGTTATGCCAACTAGACCGAAAACTACAACAGATGATATAACGCGCCAGCATAGGGGCGTTATATCAACATAACGCACCCAGAGAGGGGCGTTATGTCCAACAGACCTGAACACAAACGAAACGAAGTATAACGGACCATAACAGGCACGTCATACAAGTATAACGCACAAGGGCAGGTGTGTTATACCCAACAAACACAAAAGCACACTAACCGCAGACCAAGGGCATATAACGGACCATACCTAATCCGTCATAGCCATAAAACGCACAGGGTGAGGCGTGTTATTTCAACCGCCATACCCAGTCAAAGCATCGATCAATGAATCCATAACGGCTCTGCACCTGGGCATTATCTTAAACATAACGCATGGGGAGAAGACCGTCATGCAAATCGACTGACACAGTCTTCGAGGCAGGCACGGTCGTCGAGCGATCTGACATGGCAGTCAGCCTCGAAAACCACCCGATCATAACGCACCTGGACAGGGGCATTATGCTCCACATAACGAACTTGGCCTGGTCCGTTATGCTCCAAGACCTCCGAAGACAAAAATCCATGAATGATGCATAACGGTCTATCAGGGGACCGTTATGCACATAACGGTCTCTGGTAGGACCGTTATGCCAATCCAATGGTTAAAAACGGTGAAACAGCCCAATCGGCCCATTCCACGCCCCATGCACGCCGTAGCGCAGGAAAAATACATCCAAACGGTGGGAAATCCTTCAAGGACTCCAAAAACACCACATGCACGCCGCGAAACACACTAAATCGCGAGATCTAGGCGATTTAGGTGAACTGACCCAAATAGAGTCACCGGGGTTCCCGGACTCCTACCGGCCCCAATTGACGACCAATCGACACGAAACCGGTGGGGTTGGGATCCTGACATCCCGACGGTCAGTTTGACACTAACTACGTCACGAGAGGTTGTCATTTTCCGGCCAACCCAACGAGCTCCAAAAACTGTGGTTTATGCTAAACTGGCTCGATCTCCCCTAATCGACCACCAAACTACCCACGGAGATAGGGAAAACGTGCAGAACGCAGAGGGGGTCCATCTCCCTACCTCCACCAACCAAACCGAGCGCCATGGGCGACTAAACCGCACCGAAATACCGTCGCGAACCAAATCGCCGACTTCGAATCTGCCGTTCGGGATCGTGCCAAATCCACGCCGTTCCTCACTCCACCACGCGTCTCAGCAAGTCCCACGCGTCGTCACCTCGCCCGCGGACCACTCCGTCTGCAGCCGGGCGTCTTCGGGAGAGAGAACGAGAAGAACGAGGGAGAGAGAGAGAGTGAGAGCGCGAGAGTGAGAGAGAGAGAGAAGGGGGTGGGTTTAGTTTATAAAAAAAAGAAATTAAAATATTTTAATCAATTTCTAAAATCCCCAGCCTATTCCCATAGCATTTCCCCTTCCTCATCTCCCCACTATCATCCCCTTCCACCACCATACCTTGTTCAGTTCGCAGGCAGCAGATCTGTTGCCTAATTGTAGAGCATGCCTCGGAGTCATCGCGCATCTTCAGGTGGCTTTCCATACATCTCTGGAAAGCTCATCGAGGCAGCTTCGCAGCCGCGGTGGTCTCGCTGGCATCCGACATCCCTGCTGCCTAGAGAATCCATTCTCCCCCAACTATGCAGGATCACTCGGGTAGAGAACTAGAGCCCCAGAGAAAGTTCTACCACGACCACAACCTTGCAAGTCCGGGCATCAAACTTGGCTAAGCTTCCTCCACCAGTCCTCTATCATCTCCAAGAAGTGACACTCCGTTTGACATCCGGAGCAGCCATTTCTCATTTTTCTCCCCTGGGTGTGCTATTTTGTCCCCTCTGGGACTGAGAAGACATCTAGTCACTGTTCGAGACCTCACCGCCGACCCTGACCTCCGTTGACATCACCGTGGGTCTCCGTTCGAATAAGACTCGATGACAAATCCATTGATACCAGCCACGCCCAAATCGGAGCTCAGGAATGCCCGTGGTGATCTCGTCTTCCTGCTACATTGGTACTGAGACAGTCTGAACCAGCGAGTAGAGTCACTATTCATGGCCCCGCCCCAACCAGCGCTGGCCACCAGAGCTCCCGCCAAAAATCAGACTTCTTCCTGGGTCAGTTAGGGAAGATTTGCCACTGGTCTCATCAAAAAAGGAGTTCTGGAGCAATCGCAGCAGCGACAACATTGCCCATCTGTCCCCTGTTCCAGAGAGCGGGCAGAACCGACGTTGGCCGTTCGTTTAGCTCCTAGTTCATCTCTTCCCTCCCCTGCCTGGCCGGCTTACCGCTCCTCCCTATGTGGAGGTAGTTTTGGATGTAATTTTAATTAATCTCCACCCCGAGATCCCCCTCCTGCGAGAGGTGTAGTGTTATACTTCTCTGATTTTCAGGTTAGTGCTACACCAGCGCAGCATGCGGGCGCGTACCCACACTTCCCTGCTCACCTCGTCTCCGACCGGGATCAGTGTATTCACGCTGATCAGGTGAGCTACTAAACACTTCTCTTTGCTGGTTTCTTTTGCTTAATTAGTATTGCGTCTTAGTGCCGTCGACGGTAAGAGAGTGCCTGATCCCGAATTAGCTTATATTTGAGTGATTACCGCGGGCGAGTTACGAGAGAGCCATTACATCCCAAGCCCTCGGCGTGCTAGCCGCCTGCGAAACTGGGCATCCCTGTACCCTTGGGGTTTCAATCCCAAGCTAGCCAAGCCCTTGGAACCTTAAGGACCAACCTCGGACCCTCATTCTCATCGCCGGTCCACCTACGGACCCGAGTGTGCGTGACGCGGGTGAACCCGCTTGAGTGAATTCGTCGTTCGGTTCGGTTGCTTGCATAGATAGGTTCAAGGGGCATTGGTCGAGTGGCTACACCCCCAAGGTGGTGTCACATCAAATGGTATCAGAGCAAGTTCACAACTTGTCTCTATCAAGTTGGTCCTAGGGCGCATTTGCATTCATCACCCGGTGCATCAGCAAAACCCTAAAGCAGTGGGAGTCCGGAACGCCAATAGCACACAATGCTTATAATCCATCGTGGAAGGCGACGCGTCATTCCGACCTCCGAGGAAAAGGGGCCTCTTCGTTTCAAATCCATCAGGATTATTATTATTACAGGCCCAGGTGACCACGGCACGTGGCTTCTTAACACTGCCAGATTTCCACCCCACCCGAGCCACATTGGTCCAAAACCCAACGGCTATTCCTCTGAGCCTGACAAGGCTCGAGAGTAGGAGGGGGACAAGTGGAGAGGGAGATTTCTGCAGCCCACCTAAGAGCGGCCGAACTAGGTCCAGCGAGACCAAACGAGGCACAGCTCGCCTAAGTGATAGCCCACAGGGTCCACTTATCATGAAAGCCCAATAAGTTCACTCGGAATCAAGCCCCTCCTAGGCGGCCATTAAGCTCGGAGGTCCGAGCGTCGGTCCGGTCGGAGGAAGATTCATGCCCGAGCTACACCCCATGTCGGGATAAGGGCTAGCGCCCCGCGCCCACTCTGACCGAATTACACCTGAGCTATGCATATCGCCCGGATAGAAGCTGGCATCCTCCATGGTTGGGTCGACCGACGGGTGCTTATCCATGTTGCCATTGAGAGCCCTTTATGAGCAATAGTTTATGAGGATAAGGGAGGCCAAGAGTCCTCAAGGCTATAAAGAGCCCATGTCGAGGACGTAACCCCCGCCCAAACTCCTCCGCTTACGGGACTCATGAGGCTGACACACTATTTAAAGTAGGGACTCCCTCCGGCAAAAGGTAAGGCTTGACACGCCTAAACCCCCTGAGTAGGAACTTCCTCACCACCTTGGTGGAGAGGGATCTCACACAACCTCTTCCTCCTCCCCTCACAGCTTCCACCACTGCTCTACTGACTTAGGCATCGGAGGGTTTTCAACAGGGAATCACCCCTGGGCCCCCTGATCTGTTTCCCTTCCTTGTACGTCTCAAAACGGTGATCACTTGCTCCAGCTTAGGACCAGTGCGAGATAGCCCCTCTTCACCTCTCTTGAAGAACTTGATCTCAAGTGCTTGGGGATGGAAGTCAGCCGCTGTAGCTCCCCAAGCTCTTTCCTAGTCACCTTTGGCCCGGTATAGATCATCTCCCCCATAGTGCTAGCCTCAAAGCTCCTCTTCATGATGAACTTGGGTGTTTTTGCTGAAATTTTAAGGCTTGTAGCAGAGGATTTCTGGGAGCTACGAATTCCTGGCTTGTTCTCACTTATAGGGCTTTGGTTTTAGTGTTGTTGCATTAGGATTGGGGTGGGTAGCCCCAATTCAAGTTAGGATGAGTTCTAGTGCAGGTTAGAGGCCATTAACCTTGGGGTAGGACTCTTACGAAAGTGTCCTGCTCAGACTCAACAGTTTTCTGTACTAGCAATCTATCGTAAGATCGCTAGGCTTCCACAAACGGTCTCAACGGTCCACTATGACACCGTTTTATCCCTTTGTCCACCACCTTACCCTTCTCCCTTAACGGTCTTTGTTTAGGCCATTTCTTGCCATCAGGTGGTCTCAGGTTATAGACTGTTTGTCAATTTCTGCCAGATTTTGGATTTTGTGGAGGAATTTCAAGGCTTCTGACCCCAACTCGCCTCCCTTCTTCATTCACCCCAATCGATGACATTTTATCTTTTTCTTCTTCTTTGATCCTGATGGCCTGAAGCGACCTTTGCTGGCCCAGGACGGGACTTCCAAGGCTATGGCAATATTCCTGGACCATCCTTATTCAGTCTTCCTGGCTGTACTCCATAGAGATGGAAGAAGGCTGTGCTTGGATTCAGGCCGACGACATGTATGAAAGCCATGTTAGTTTGGCCATTTGGTTGAGACCCTTCAAATATTTAGAAATGTCAGCCTGCCTTGCACAGGCCCAGACAGTTGATGGTGGAGTTGTAGCTACGTCTTCCTCTACATGCATAATTTTGTTGCCCCTCTCCTAGGGACTTTAGCAGAATTATTGAAGTTCTGCAAGGTTGGTGTAGCATCTCGGGACCTCTTGGGAACCCACATTTGCTTGAACTTTGACAAGTTCGGGGTTGGCCTCCCTTACTTGTTGTAACATCCTGGACCTTTCAGATCCTTATTTTCGAGTCCCAGATCTATTTTCTCTGAGAGTCTAGCTCTGTTGTGTACAAAATTATGTTTCGAACATCTTTTGTGTTCAGATCGGCGTGATCCGGGGTCGTTTCGGAGGCCCGGAGACGTTCCGCTGCTCTTCTGCGTATTTTTTCGATTCCCGACCCGATTTTTGGCAAACCCTGTGGAACTCTACTACGAGCGAACTGAGTCGTTCACTCGGGCGTGAGTGGTACCGTTGCGATCGGTGCATTCCAAGGATTGTAAAAACGTGATTTTTTATTTTTTAATATTTTTTACATTTTTAGATTTTCTATATATAGGGGGAGGATATTTTATTCCCCACCACCTTTTTCCCCCTCTTCTTCTTCCTCTTCCTTTTCCCCCACTGTGAGTGCCCATCTCCCCCCCTCTCTCCCGTTCGATCGTGCGGTGCGTCCCCCGCGGCTACAGACGGCGCGGGGTAATGGCGTGGTGACGACGGTGAGGCGGTCGTGGCGACATAGAGTTTGTGGGATTTCATGGAGGAACGAGAGTTTCTAAAAGTGTTCTTCGTGATTTCGACATCGATTGGTCGGAGCATTCGCTCCATTGAGGCATGGTGATGATCCTTATGCTCTGGCATTTCATTCCCATGATTTCTAGCCCGTCGTGAGGCCGAGAGGGGTGTTTTTGAGCGTATTAGGGTAAAATCATGCTTTGGGGAGTGATCACCCGATCTAGCGATTCATTACATTTTTGGCCGATCCGAGGCCGTAGAATCATGCTAGGGGTTATTGGGGAGGTTCCCCCTTGATTTCCCCCTCTCCTATGGAGGTATGGGGGCGTGGTCAACGTGTTTAGGTTGAATTCGCCATTTCATCACTGGAACGCTGTGGCGGTCGTACCAGAGACCGCCACAGGGCGTAACGCGCCCACGGAGGTACATTATGCTTCGTTGATTTTGAGCTGGGCTTTCGTGGGTGTGACGGTTGTTGTGCATATGTTGTCTAGCTTTGATGATAGCAACATATCATATTCTATTTTGATGATTCTGTTTTGATGATAGCAACAATTTTTCTCTCGTACAAGTTACGGAACCCTGCGGTGAGTTTATTTCTCAGTTCATCGACTCGTGGACGTGACAGCTGCGATGTACTCTTCGCGAGGATCATTTCGACTATTTTTTCATATTTTTCTGAATTAGTGTATTTTTGACGCAAATATCAGATTTTTAAAAATAAGGAAAATTCCTAATTTTCCTTCTATTTAACCCACCTCACCCTCTCTCCTCCCTCATTCTCAACCTCCCTTTCTCTCTCTCATTCTCTCGTCTCTGGTCCGTTTGGCGCGGGGCACGCATCGTTGCAGAGCTGGCCGAGGCGGGGACGCGTTGGGGAGATCAGTTCGCGAGATGGAGCGTCGATTTGAGCGTGGCGTGGCGCGATCCCTCAGTGGATTCCGAGAAGGCGTCGTTCGTGTTCTGGGTAGTATTCGACGTGGATTAGTCACTTCGGCACACGATTTCTTTGGTGGACGTAGGGAGATGGATCACCTACCTTTCCTTCACCTTCCCTCATTGTTTCACACTCTACGGTGCGAGAACGAGCGAGTTCAGGCTTGTTATGGATTTTCAGAGTTTGTAGGCTTCGCCGAAAAATGGCGATGGTTCTACGATCGATTAGTGTCAATGGACTCGCTGGAACGTTGGCGTTCTATAGTCGCTAATTTCATGTCGAATGGTGGTCTATCGGGGCCGGTAGGAAGCCGGGAACCTTGTTAACCCCATTTGGGTGATTTCATTAGAATCACCCATTTCTTGAGATTCGTGCATTATTTTGACTCCGGTCGGAGTCTATGTAATTGCCAGGGTAAGCCCCTTCATTTCTGCATGAACGGGGCATGGAAAGGCCGTGATCAAACGAACCCCTTGGTTTGTTCACCGTAACGCCTTCGCGGTTCAACGACAACCGCTTAAGGTGCATGGGCGGCTGGTTTCGGACCGTTTAACATGTCTCGATTTTAGGTTGAGTGGTCACTCGATAGACCGCTCTGGGGCTTGAGCGGCCAGGAGTTGTCTACCCATCCCTCCGTGAGCGGCTGGTCCTCAGCCGTTCATCTTTCCGTTGGGTTGAGCGGCCAGGTCCTGCCCACTTATCTCAGTTGACCTTTGGTCAATAGTTTAGTGTCTATTCAGACAGGCGGTTTGGTCAAAGCCGTTCTGACCGACACTATTGTAGGTCAGTTGGCTTGAGCGGCTACTCCTTAACCGCTCTAGCCTTTGGGAGGCCCAGCCCTAACCGTCCATCCCTTTTTAGTGTCTAGGGGTCAGTTCTTTTGAGCGGTTGGCCACCAACCGTTCATCACCATCGAATGGCTTGTTCTTGACCCTTCATCCCTCTTTGAACGGCTCCCATCTAGACCGTTCATTTCACCGAGCGGCCTTCTTCTGAGTACCCAGTGAGTCTTGTCTGTTGTCTCGTTCGTTGGCCATGATGGCCTATCTCATGTCTATCTGTCTTAGGTACGTGTCCTAGGGTGGTGTCTGAGTGTCGTTTCCCAACATTTCAATTTTCGTATATCTTGGCTTGACCTTATGGTTTGCCCGTTGTCCCGTAGATGTCTCTTGATGTCCTATGAGGGCTATGACCATTTCTGCTAAGGATTCTTCTCACAAAGGTTAGAAGACCCAATTTTTCTGGGTGGGCTCGTCGAAGGGTGGCATCTCTTGGGGTTTCCTGACGGTGCCTAACTTCCATCCGTCTATTCCTCCGAAGCAGATGGTGGTTTCCTTGGAGCTGGAAGAGGAGATCAGGATTCTCTAAGAGCATCGCCAATCGATCATTGAACTGATGACTGTGGCGAACATCGAGGAATATCCATCCCGGACATTGTCGTCCGATGGTAAGATCTTTAATGCTTCATGCAATGCTTTTGTGTCAGGCAAGCGGGCCTCCTTCTGAAGATTTGGCTTCGGTTGCTCAGATTCAAGGTGGACGACTGATAAGGGGGAGCAGCCGCTGGAGCAGGGGGCCACCGATTTGGGGGTGACGCCTGCTCCGAGTGAGCCCCGGACTTCTGAGGGCCCCACCTGTGCCTAGGATAAGGGCAAACAGAAGGCTCAAGATGACGTCCCCAAGCGCCGTGGGTCCAAGCGCAAGGAACCTGGCGAGCCATTGATGCTGTCTTCCCTGAAGGCCTTGCTCGCGGAGAAGAAGCGATCGAAGAAGGCAGAGGCTCCCCTCTAGTCGAAGAGTAGGCCTATTTGGTTGAGGGGCCCTTGACCAAGGAAGTCCACCAATCTGATCTCCCACTCACCGGGCCAGAGGCGGCTGCCGCGGATGGGGAGGTTGTCACCGAGCCTGCTAGTCAGCAGGCAAAAATGATCGATTCCGAAGTCCCGACCGAGGCCGAGGGGGCTCGGGGTGAGGCATCGACCCTGCCTGAGCTGAGTGAAGCCATCCCAAGAATGGGGACGCTTGGAGGAGGCACTCTGGTCGAGGCTCACACATAGAGGACTCTTCCCCCTTCGACTGGTGTACCAGTCGGTTGGACTTCTCTGCACTAGAGATGTTGATCCTGGACACCTTCACTGGTTCAGGATGAGTTCAGGCATGGTCCCCCCTCTTTACTTTTCGAGAGGGTGATGGAGGGTGGCCTGATCATGGGGCAGCTGGGGGTCGAGATAGCCGATTTCTACGCTCGGCTGGAGAGTGAAGAGAGGTCCCTCTCTCGGGCTCGCGCTGAGGCTGATCGACGGGTTGAGCAGCTGACCTCCGAGCTCGAAGTCTCTCGATGGGAGGCTGCCTCATTGCTGGCACAGGCTCGGTCGAGCCAGGAGGAGGCTCTAGTACTGGCTGAGCAGCTAGCCCAGGCTTGTTATATGGTCGACCTGAAGAGCAGGCTCCTGGAAGAGGAGCGCCAGGCTCAGGTCGGGCATCTCGAGTGATAGAGGGCCGAGCGGGAGGTGCTCGATAGCCAGGTTAGAGAGGCCGAGCGTGGGCGGAGTGAAGCTGAGGTCGTGCGGGTTGAGGCTAAGGCAAAGTTGGCCGAGGCCGAGGTGAAGTTGCTCGGGGTCGAGTGAGGGGTGGCCAAGCTCGAAGAGAAAGTGGAAGAAGCTGGGGCAGAGGTGATCAATCGATATAGGAGCTCGGAGGGCTACCATGCAGCCCTACAGAAGGCCACCTTCTCGTATTACAAGCCAGGCTACCGACGGGGGCGACGAAAGGGGGTTCCGATCTTAGAATCCACTCAAACTACACTTCGATATAAACACTAAGACGAGACGGCTAAGAAATATCATAAAAACAGGACAAACGGCAGCGCCATGGACAAATGGCACCTTCTATTGCGATTCTCCAACAAGGACGACTTCCTGCAAGTCCTCCTCAAAGACTCCATTCTCGTCCATGGTCGACCCATCTGGTTTGTCAAGTGGACTCTCGACTTCTCGCCGGAGCATGACTCGCCGCTGGTCTCCGTTTGGATCGAGCTCCCCGGCCTCCCTGTGAGCTTCTTCAACGAAGCTGCTATCTCCTCCATTGCAGGCAGCATAGGGCCGACGCTGCAAATCGTCCGTAACACCCTCTGCATCACCCGTGCACATGCGGCACGCGCCTGTGTCCAGCTTGATGCTTCCAGGAAGCTACCCCACCGTATGTGGGTTGGCATTGGCGCGAGAGGCTTCTGGCAACCGGTGGTCATCCCAGATCCCCCTCTCTTCTACTCCTCTTGTGGACGTTTGGGCCACCTTGTGGGTGATTGTAAGAAGAAACCCCCCCCCTCCGCAGGCTGGGGTGCCTGGTGTCTTTGCCCCTGGTGGAAGGGCCCGCCCCCTACCTCCACTGTTCCTCCTGGCCCGGTCTGGCGACCCACTGCTGATACCAGCATCCTGCCCACCCCAGACGTTCAGGTGCCATCATTGGGCGCTGCTAGCCCTACTGCATGCCCCCCCTCCAGCTGAGCATCCACTTTCGCCTCCCGCTGGGCACCCTTGCGGTGCTAGTGCCAGCCGACCATCCTCTGTTCTCCCCCCGCCAGCAACTGCTCCAATCTTGGTTGTCCCTGCATCGGTCGCTCCTCCCTGCGCTACTGTGGAGATCCCTCGTGTGCCTTCTCCGGCCTATGGAGGGACCGCCTCCACCGTGGAGTCTCTGGTCCCGCCTGCGATGGCCTCCGTGCCCGCTGAAGCAGCCGGTGTCGTTGGTGACAAGGGTTCCGGGACCCCAGTAGCACCTATTGCATGCCCCGACGGCACTCTTCCAGCTACTGTGCCTAGTGTCCCTGCTGCTGCTAGTCTCTCTCAGCCGTCCCCTTTGGCTGGCTGCTCTGCTGCCCCCGCCCAACCAGCAAACCCCCCTGACGGTGATTCTCTGGCCACCCCGATTGCTTTGGCGGGCTCAGCTGCCATCGTCCTCCCTAAGGAAGCAGAGCGGTTGGCCAGTTTGGCTGCTCTGCACGTGATGAGGGATGAAGTCAACGCTCTTCCAGCCTTTTCTCGGCCTTGGGCTTTTGGCCTCCTTCGGCTCTGCGTTTCTGCAACGCCTTTAACGGTGTCTCCGCTGGCCATGCAACCCCCCCACGATGGGATCCTCGCTTGGCGAGTTGGGTCTCGCGACGACGTTCATCCACCACCTGCTGCCTCCGTTCAAGCTATGGGTGGTTCCGCCTATGACCTCCCCAGCCAGCAACCTCCCCCGACTGCCTCTCTTTGTGGTGACCCGGGATCCAAGTACCGAAAAAGAGCCGGTGCGACTCGAACCTCGGCCCGCCTCCCACGAGTCCGAAGACTCGGTAGGGATAAAAAGATATGATTATTTTATTGATGCCAGGTGTGTTATGGCGCCATGGAGGAGGACTCGTTCCCAGCACGGGGAATCGAGCGAGGGTCCATAGGAGTAGAGCAGAGTGACAATTCCAGAGGGTGTAGCTAGAGGTGCGCGAGCTCCAAGGATGGACGATTTCTTTCGAGGCATGTTTGATTATGTCTTCCAGCAGCGGCAGCAGGGAGACCAACAGCAGAGAGGAGATGCCAGTGAGGGTTCATCTTCTCGAGGTGGTCCCGGTCAGGCGTTGAAGGAGTTCTTGTAGTTTCAGCCGCCTTCTTTTGGTGGGCAGCCAGATCCAGAGGTATCCAGAGAGTGGCTAGGTGATTTGCAGAGGATCTTCAGTGTGATGGAATGTGCTAAGGAGGATCAGGTGGTATTGGCTACGCACCGCCTTCAGGGAGCAGCCCGTACTTGGTGGACATCAGAGTGGGAGGCAACGTTCCAGTCTCGTCCCCTTCGACAGATCACGTGGCAGGAGTTCATCGTGGCATTTGAGCGTGCCTTCTGTCCATCTTTTATCAGGACGCAGAGGCTGCGCGAGTTCATGGAGTTGACCCAGGGTGACATGTCAGTGATATAGTACAGTGCCAGGTTCGTCGAGTTGGGCCGCTATGCGTCGCACATCATGGCGGATGAGGAAGTGAAGACTGATCAGTTTGTCAATGGGTTGAGGGTCGAGCTGAGGCACCATCTTCTTGCGTCGAGTTTGACCACCTTGGACGCGTCATGTAAGGCAGTATCGGAGTTGGAGAGAGATTTACAGAAGGTCCGAGGGCAGGGCAGTGCTGGTCAGATTCAGGCAGGTTTTGGTCAGCCGTCAGTGTTTCAGCAACAGAGTACTATCCAGCTTTCAGCAGGTGGTCCCGTGGCGACGCGGTCAGTTGCCCCCATGTCGGAGTCTTCTACCTTTAGCTCGAAGCTCAAGAAGCTGCTCAGGGAGGCTGGTTTTGGCAGGAGGCGCCAGGATCATAAGGGGTGGACGCAGCAGGAGTCGTCTGGCAGTGTTCAGCAGCCAATGACATTACAGCATCAGAGCTCGGTGAGTGGTGCTCGGGACGGGTGTCCCAAGTGCAGTGGTTCTCATCCAGGCAGGCCGTGTCCAGCACCCGTAGTTTGCTTCAGGTGTGACCAGCCAGGGCACATGGCACGTGACTATCTGCAGAGACCAAGTCAACCGTCCGGATTTCAGTAGCAGCAGTTTCAGCCCCAGCGAGCGCCAGTGCAGCCGCAGCAGTACCAGCGACAGGAGCAGTTTCCTCAGTTGTCTTGGTCAGCTACTGTGGGGAGGCAAAGATCCCGAGGCAGAGTGACCCACATGACCAGAGCAGAGGTTGAGGCGCTGTAGCTAGTGGAAGGTACTCTCTCGATTTTGGGTTGTGCGGCTTGCATTCTGTTCGATTCAGGTGCTTCTCATTTGTTTATTTCGGAGGATTTTGCTCAGAGCGTGGAGGACTCGGTGACCGAGGTGTCCTGTGACATGGTGGTGGAGTTACCTACTGGCGATTTCGTGCACGTTCCGTATTGCTTCGAGAAGGTGCCCGTGTGGGTGGAAGGGCGGAGATAACCAGAGTTCATCCCTGTAGATACATCCTGTGCTTGCATCTTCGATTCCTGTCATGCTCGTAGGGGGAATTCTGGGTATTATAGATTTTCATGTTTATGTCTAAGGGGGAGGACTACATTTCAAAGGGGGAGAGTAGTCCTGCATTCTTGTTGACAAGGGGAGTATTGCTCTTTCACTATCGTGATCTGTTTAATTGTTTTAAAAGGGGGGAGCATTGCTTCATGCACCATATTATTTTTTTCCTGCAAACTATCCTCTTTTTGATGAAGTCAAAGGGGGAGAGTAGTTTGACAAATCAGTGTGACTCATTGTGTTGTCATTGTGTTGCCATCATCAAAAAGAGGGAGACTGTTATGCCCCTTGTGATTTGATGATGTTGTGATGTTTTGATGATAGCAACATAATGAGTCACCACATATGAATGCATGATTGGTTTATGGTTGAGTACTTGATCTGCATTTGATATGCTTAATTGAATGGGCATGGCTGCAAAAGCATTCTGAATGCATTGCGTCGTAGCTCATGTGCATTTTGCTACTGGTTTATGTCTGTGCAATCGTGTTTTGGGAGGATAGGTCGGAGCATGTCCTTATTGCATTTCATGGAAATGAATGTCTATGCATGCACGCATTTGTTATGTCAGTGCACTCAGGCAATGTCTAAGGCTCGTGCATTTTTGTCAGTCTAGCTGCTCAACAACCTCTGTGCATATCATCGTTCATGAGCATTCAGGTCTGTACATTTCCATCCTTTGCACGCAGCCTTGGCCAGTGGTAGGTCGGTGCAATGGTTCTTCATGGCAAGGTGCATTGGTGCAACTTGTGAAGTTGCATATTGATTTCTATGGAGTTGCACGCTGATTAAGTCTTGCATCTATGCATATCGTATCTAGGCACCTTTGCATTAGGTCAGTGCATTGCTCATATTGCACGATACTTCATGACATTTCTATCTAAGCAGTCTGTGCAACTCATGTTGCTCCGAGTGCTTATACGCGGTGCATCTTGTTCTATGGTAGGTATGTGTCGGTGCATTCGTATGTTGTGTGAACAAGTCTTCATACAGATGAGCTTCAAAGTCGAAGCATTCCCTCTCAGCACAAGCAGTGTCTTTGCTAGCACGATCTCTCAAGCAAGCTCGGTGCAACACATGACTTCAGAAGAAGCTAATTAGTGCAAGCCATTCCTCAGGACAGAAACCAGGTCGGTGCAATGCTCGGTTACAACAGAACAAGCTCGGTGCAATCGTTCCCAGTACGTGCAGTCTATGGAACTTGTGCATGCAAGTGATCAAGTGAGGACAGCCAAGGTTTGAGCATCTTGTGGGCACCTGAGCACCTAGCCCATAAAGAACAGAAGAGCAGAAGCATGTGAGAATGACAGATTAGGTTAATTGGCACGTGATTCAAGGATGATCAGTACTAAAAGAACGTGCCACGTGGTGTTCCACTCGGTCAGATTCTGACACGTGGCAAGAGTCTCCTGAAGCTTCCAAGCGGGAGTGTTCCCTCCACACGCCTAGGGCGTGAGCACGAAGATCTCAGGCTGAGGGAGTATAAAAGTCATCCTTCTACCTGCACCTGTTCCTATTCTGCCTGCGGAGTTGCCCGATAGTCGTGGACGAGCACTGAAGGAATTTCTGTTGTTCCATTCACCGACATTCGAGGGCCAATCGGACCCGGAGGCAGTGAGGGAGTGGTTGGATGCCACTAAACGCGTCTTCCAATCCATGGAGTGTGCCGAGGATGAAAGGGTTATGCTGGATTCTTATCAGCTTCAAGGTACTGCACGCACGTGGTGGACCACGGAGTGGGAGGTCACCTTCCGTTCCCGTCCGCTTCGACAGATCACATGGGTGGAGTTTGTTGCTGCATTCGAGCGTGCCTACACTTCGGCCTGCCTAAAGTTAGCCAAGATGTATCAGTTTCTGGAGCTGACGCATGGCGAGATGTCAGTGCTGTAATACTGAGACAAGTTCATTGAGTTGGGCCGGTATGCGCCCCATATTTTTGCTGATGAAGCCGTGAGGACTCAGCAGTTTCTGCACGGACTGAAAGTAGAGTTGAGCCTGCCGTTGTTCGTGACCCATGTAGCTGAGTTAGATTCTACGTACCAGGCAGCCGTGGCGCTAGAGTTGGAGTTGGCGAGGACTCGGGGACTTCCTCAGGCTGGGATGGTTCAGTCGGCCGTGCAACATCAGCCGCTCTACCAACCGTCTATTCCAGGAGCTTCTCCCGCTTCCTCCTCTGCCGGTGGTGCTTCCTTCCCACAATCCCAGGGCAAGGGATTCCGATTTAAGAAGTTCAAGAAAAAGAAGCTCGATCAGTCGGTATTTTCTGATTCGAGTCAGCAGTCCGTTTCTTCCGTTCGATCGCGTCAGGATTTTGCTGCTTCTCAGCCGAGGTTGTGTTCCAAGTGTGGTGGCAGCCATCCAGGCGTGCCGTGTTCCCTGCCGCCCATCTGCTATCGCTGCGATCAGCTGGGACATATCTCCCGAAACTGTCTGTTGAGGCCGCAGACGGTACAGTTCTCGCAGACTCCCCAGCCGCAGTAGCCGCAGTTTCGTCTTCCTCCGCCGTCTCAACCTCAGCCGTTCTACCTACCAGTTCCCGCTCCTTCCCAGCAGTCGTCTGTAGCTAGCCATCTGCTGAGAGCCAGGGTTACTCACATGACTCGTGCGGAGGCGTTGGCATCAAATCTGGTCGAAGGTACGATTTCAGTTTATGGTCGTTTAGCGCGTGTTCTTTTCGATTCGGGTGCAACCCATTCTTTTATCTCTGAAGATTTTATTGCTCATGTCGAAGGACCGATGGATGAAGTTTCCTGTGAGATGCTTGTGGAGTTACCGTCTGGCGATTACGTGTCCACTCCTCTGTGCCTGGAAAATTCTTCGATTCTCGTCAGTGGTCGGAAACTGCCAGCGAGGCTTTACGCATTGCAGTTGGCTGAGTACGACACGATTCTAGGCATAGATTAGCTGAAACTTTATGGTGCCGTGGTTAACTGCCGTCTCAAGCGAGTCTATTTTATGCCACGCGAAAAGTCAGCCTTCTATTTCCAAGGTATCTATTTCTGTTTCGTTCAGTTACTTTTTCTGTCGGTAGGGTGTGTCGTGTTGTCAGTTTCCTCCTTGTCCTTTCATCTAATTTCGGCCTGTATGGATCGAGAGATGGTCGTGGATGCCTCGAGATATGGATTTACCTCGGATTGTGTGTCCAGGTGCTTTGCGGGTCTTTGTGATCCCTTAGGTGTTCGTGATTTGTGTTGTGTGGATGTATGGATCTCGTGATCCAATGCCATTTCTTTTAATGATTTTACCATGACTTTGGCTTAGGGATTAGGCTGATTGGCGGCATGTTACCACTTTTGTATGATGATCTTGACCCCGAGTCGTGAGACTCAAGGATCATTCTGTCAATAGGTCTAGTCGTTGTCCTGAGTCTGGTGGCAGTTGGTGTGCTACCCTGTGCTTTGTGCTTGGTATTTCGTAGTGCGTGTGACAGTGCATGCTTAGCATGTCCATACTTTAGCATTGATGTTTCAGAGTCTCTGTGTCTTGTGAGCCTCCACTAGTCGTAGCCTGACTATACTTTACTGTGTGTCGGCCCACCGAGGAGTAGTGGCGGGGTGTGTTCCCGATAGAAAGTTTTTAGGCTAGTTTTCGTAGGCTCCCTTGCCTTGTAGTAGAGTCCTACAGGGGGAGAAAAGTAGCTAGAGGCCTGGCTCAAGGCATTGAGCTTGTGTGTTCACACGTGGTTAGGGGCGTTTGGACGAGTGCCGATGGGCGTGACCCTGACTAGTCACTCATTACTGCTGTTCCTTGTACTTGGTTCTGTGAGTATCTCAGTTATCGCCATTCTAAGCGTGTGTGAGAGATACCTGTGGCGCAGTGTAAGACGTCAATGGACGTATCTGGCTGTTCTTCTAGTGAGGAGGTACTTCTGTCACTTGACACTTAACTCATTGTATTTTTGTGACTGGTTTTCGTCAGGATTGACGTGACTTATCGGGTAGTCTGCATTGGCTTCACCCGCAGTCTAGTCTTGTGTAGCGTACACAACAATCTAGTTGTGTATGCGTTAGTGTTTCTTGACTGTGTAGGTCTTTTCTAGGGTTTTTGCCTGTTTTGGTAGGCCTTCGCTTTGGAGTTAGTACTTTGTCGACGGATCGGCAATGCCCAACTTTGTGAGATCAGGGTTCACCTTTCTGTTGCTGTTTGGAGTAGCTTAGAGAGTCGAGGTTCATTTGGCAGCCATGTTTCTGCTCATTACGACTTTACTCTTTCCTGTGGCTGTCCTTACTCCTGCTTTTACAGCTTTCTGTTGTAGTTTGGCACTGTTGTTACTCCTGTTCTTCCTGCTTTACTGTTTAGCTCTATTGTCTTGTGTGTTACTGCGTTGTTTTCAATGGGGATCTGCGTGACCCCTATTGAGCTAGTGACACGAGACTCACCCCTACTTTTCAGGTGTGGTGGTTCTTCTTCCTCGCGGTCCGTGGGCGTGGTATGTCAGTTCGTAGTTACCAGTGCTACCTGCGTCAGGCTTCCCGCGACTTCAGTGTACATTCTCTATTTTGTTAGACAGTACTTGTCTTTATTTGTGGACTGGACTCTGTCATAATCTGTTAAGTTAATCTATCATAAATTATTAATTGAAAAAGTAATTTTATTTCTGTTATTTTAGCAAACCTGATCAATGAAATATTAATTGCTGACTGTTATATCTGAGACTCCAATTTTTTACGATTCCAGAAACCCGTCTCCTACTCATAAACTGTACTCAAGCTTCCACCCATCTAACTCGACGAACTAGAATCTCCCTTCTATAAAACGCACCCCCAGAGACCCTCCAAGCATCAACTAAGAGGCCCAAGGCAACTCAGGAAACTACAGGTCATGGTTTGCAGCAGAGAATGAGGGAAACATGGAGCTTTTACTCTTCAAATAGGGAGTTTCTACTCTTTAAATAGGGAGCTTCGAAAGGAGCTAAAGTTGGAGAAATTGATGCAACGACCACTGAAGAGAACAAAGGTGGGATTTACAAGAATCACTGAAATTGAGGGTCATATAAGTGGGAGGATAGCAGCAAATCATGTAAGTATGAAGAGGAACCTTACCTTTTCTAACCACTTTCTACTCTTTCAAGCTCTAACAGTGCTCTTTCTTCTCTTTTGTTTCTTTCCGTTTCAAATTTTCAGGACTACCCAAATATTCCGGGAGCAAGGAAATACACAATGATTTGATGGCTTCCTCTCCTTCTCTCCAAAATCACTATAGACATGAGATCCTATCTTTCTAGCTGGCATCTCCCAGGCTTAGTCACACATTATTATGATGATGTACACTTTGATTGGGCCGCCATGGGAGCCCTTATAGAAATTTGGCACCCGCACACACATAGCTTCTTATTTCCCACCTTCGAGGCTACCATACTCTTAGAGGAGGCGAAGATACTACTCAGGTTGAAGAGATTAAAGCAAGATGAGGAAGAGAAGATGGCAGTTATGCACGAGCAAATAAGTGCAATTGAGATGTTGGCAAGTTTATTCTCAAGCCAAAAGATAATAGATCAAATCTGGGCCAAGAACGTAATCAATTTGATGAAGCTTGCGGCATGTGTTTACAAACCCTTAGGACAAGCCAAAGAGGAAGATATGGAGAACATTATGAAAGCATTCGTGATATGCCTCGTCGGAGCACTACTCTTCCCCTCGGTGGATGACTTTCTAGAGGAGGAACTATTGAGCACGATAGGCGAAATTTGGGAAGGGAAGAAGATCAGGCCAGTGGTCCTAGCATTCCTTTATAGTGGGCTCACCTCGGCGCATATGGGAAGGCCCCTATATGGGTCAATGCTTCTATTCACTAGTTGGGTGGACGTCCATCTAAAGTTTGACCCATGCGGGGAGACCCAACGTGCTTCTAGAATGTTTCTAAAGAGCCCACTCCACTATATGACGGGTATGCTTGGCTTGATTGAGAGAGTGATTAATCGAGTACCCAAGGTAAAGAAGCGGGTGGAATGGCAAGAGCATCTCAACACCATGGACCAAACAATCTTCACATGCACACTGGGGATCCTCAAGACTCAATATCTTCGTGCATGGCTCTCATCCGGGGTGGAGCTATGGCTCATCGGTGCCACCGAGTTTGCTTTCTACAACTTACACAGGTGCCTCCCACAACTCAGTCTTCTTTGCCACTTATTTGAAGAAGCCTCCCACCTCCCACCTCCCACTGATCAAGAAGAGAGAATTGGGCTCAAGCGATGATGAGGAGGAAACAAAGACAATCAAGGCCCTATGGCGGGAAGGAGAGGAGAGAAGAGGCAACCAATAATCAACCAAGTTGAAATGATGCACGGAAGATTTTATAAGTTCCCCTTTTAGAACCTTAGTGAATTAGATCAATTGACAATTCTCTCAACACTGGGGTTCCTAACAGGGGTGGAATGGGGACTTGGTTGACTCTAAGGGTACACTCTCTCTCACGAATGCAACCTAGACTTGGTGTGATAAGGTACAATCTGCTCGACGTCTGTGTAGGAATCCACGGCTCACGGAGACTTACGGAGGTCCCGGGTAAGGTCACCTAGTTGGCTCTAAGGAATATGGAGATAAGAGGATCCCCTACCAAGGTAGGAATGCAACTAGTATGGGAGAATGGATGAATCCTATGTGCACCTGAGTGCATGCAAAATCTAGCCTAAATCTAACAATCAATGATCAACCAGTTATGATAAGTATGGCAATAATCATGCAAAAAAAATGACAATCAAGGGAGATCAGAATAGCACCCAAACAAGTATGTAATGATGTGGAATAATAATCAAAATGATAATCACGGGTACACTGCAGCACACAAATGTAGTATGGTGGGAGACCGCTCAGGGAGATAAACATCCCTGGGAAGGATCATGTTGTTGTAGGGAGCAGTTAAAAGCTAAAAAAACACAGAGACTAAGACTGTGGAGATAGAAGCGTACCTGACTGGATGGTCTATCGCACGACCATGCAAACTGTGGAATGGCCCTGGGCAAACCACAAAAAGTCAGTAAAACCCAGAACTATATGAAGAACAGTAATGTACCTGACCTAGCAGATGTGCACAGCCTGAGACCAGCATGGCACGGCCTATCGTCCGATCGCGGGAAGACGCAAGCAGCCCTGTGAAGATCGCTTACAACTCTGGGGACAGAAACGCACAGTGGACAAGATAGCAACCTTAAACAACTTAGAACACCTTACCAAGCACAGGACACAAGTCAGCAAAATAATAGCACGATGGGCAGTAGGAGTCCCACCGTGATTGCCAAAAAATGGGTTGTAGATATGTATTTTCCCCTTTACCTCTTACCTTCACCCTTCTAAATCGAAGTATGAAAAGGAAAGTGATGCTAAAAGGTGGAGAGGTGTGTAGATGTGATCACCACCAAGATGCAGAATGCAAAGGAAATGCACCCGTACCTTGGAAAAGGAAGATGAAGCACTCGCAAATGCCCAGCGCTATGAGGGATGAAGATGGTCCTCTGGAGTCCGCTCACTAATGTAGACGGCCGCTCGATAGGCCATGTACAGCGCTGGAAAGAGAAGTGAGAAGAAGACTGACTGGCGCGAACGTAGTCTTCTATCGGTCGTGAACAGGGTCTGGACTGTCTTTATAAGACTGTGCTCCTCTGCAGATGGACGGAAGAAGATCGTGCCAATCTACCAAACTCTAAACCAAGGGACTTGATCCTCCACCCCTTCCGGGCGGTCAGAGGGGATGGGCTCATGATGTGCTTATGTTGACCTGCAAAACAACGTAAACAGCAAGACAATAACACCCAAATCAGTCCTGGAATGTGTAGTAACTATAAAATAAAATGGAAGACTAACATAATAACATGCGGACCACACTCCCTCTCTCCATCCTAGTGTCATCCAGCCCCTTCCCCTCACTCCTACTCTCACATCCTATCACCCTGCCCTGCACCAGTTCACAGCCAGTAGCAAAGCTCTAAGTTGCAAAGTCTTCACCATATGCATCACGCATCTTCAGGTGGCATATCATACATTTCTAGAAAGCTCGTCGAGTTGGCTTCACAGGCGAGGTGGTCTCGCGTCCATCTGACATCGGGGCTGTCCGGGACAGTCGTTCTCCCTCGACTGCGCAAGACAGGTCTGGCCAACCACTTGTGCGCCTTCTAGAAGCTGCTCCAGCCTCATCTCCCATCTTCTGATCAAGCCCCTTGGAGACTCCTTACTAGGAACGCCCAGCTTTCAGCCAAAGGTGGTCTCGTCCCATTTGGAGTTCCCCGTCTAGAGCACCGGCGTCGACAACCCACGCCTGTCCTGCAGTCCAAGTCACCAGTGACCAGAACAAGCAGCCCACCACAGGGAGTACCACGGTCTCGTCTACCATCTTCAGCTCGAGCCTTCTGGAGGAGTTTATCAGAGGTCAGTCAGCTTTCAGTCAAGCTTGGTCTCACCTCTTTCTGATCTTCCCACTGGGGGATACACCCCTGACAAGCCTCCCCTATCCGGCCGGCGTCCTGCACAGTGCGAGTTCACAAGAATCAGCAGTACCAGCATCTCACACCTCAGAACGGGACCATTCAAGCTCTGAAAGATCCCTGGGATGACCCTCTTCGTGAAGACTCTAGCCCCACTATGTTTCGACCTCAGATCGGATAGCTACACCATCGGGGAATCGAGTCTAAAATTCTGTCCTTGCGACCAGCTCAAACCAGTCAACATCCAGGAGCCACCACGGGCGTGATCGGGTGATTCAGGAAGAGAATTTTGGTTTAGAAGCACTAGATTGAGTCCTCTCTCAGTGGGACTTGGTCCCGCCTCGATCTGATATCCCATCTGGGAGTACGGCCTCATCCAAGCCCTCTCTGGCCTGTAGCAGAGAAGCCCGACGCAGTTCTACGGAATCTACCGTACCTGGTGCATCCGAGAACATAACGAGACGGCGTTTCTTCCAGGAGTGAGATAACACGTCTAGCTTTCCAAAGCATCCAGCCCTGCCACCATCAGACATCCCAAGGAGGTTCTACATTCCCAGAAAGGCCTCTGGTTACAGAAGGAAGAAACAGCGACTCCGTCGGGTCTGCCCGCTTCTGGAACTGCATGATAGGTAGTCACTGTTGACACTGCCACGTGCTCTACTAGACTTGGAAGTCGCCGAAACTAGTGCCAAATCTTCACTGATTGACTCGGGAAGGCTCCTGAATTTTTGTGGGATCTCCAGACATCGTCAAAGGCCAGGGAAGGCTCTAGAACTAGACCACTTTGTTCTGGCTTGGACTGATCCCAGAGCACTACAGTAGGAAGACAAAGTCGCCATGAACAATCCTGAAGTCCGAACGATACAGGATCAAAGCGGATGCGAACGTGGTCAAGTCCTCTTCGAGCACCAACTAGGGAGGTCACCAGGGGAGGTCAGAGGAAAACGAAAGAGCCTGTAGAGTGGAGGGGTGTCTGGGCTGGCTCTGACCAGACTAACCTGCGCACCCAGGGGAGATTAAATGGAACGGGGAGCCCCGAACTCTGAACGATGCTCCGCTTGTTACGTTGGACAGAGGACGGGTAGTATCTTGTCCCGGTCAAATGGCGCACCAAGGGGAATAGGGATGTGGCTGCAAGAGCTTCTGCACTATGTTTCTGATCTCCACCCGGCCGCCAGATGCGTAGCCTGACGATAACGAACTTCCTGGGCAGCTCCGAAATCAGATTGAGGCGAGATCACCTTGCCTACGAAGCTGACTTGAAGGTATTTTCAGCAATATATGGTGTGTACTCTAGAACGTTGAGGTGGTTGCAGGGCAGACTCTGCGACCAGAGCCTTTAATACTGCCTGTGAACTGGCCTGAGCTGAATGGTAAAAGGTGTAGATAGGGGTGGGGATGGGAAAGTTTCAGCATGGGGGGAAGGGTCTAAGGGCTGTGGGAGGTGGAGGGTGATGCTAGGGGGTTGATGGAGGAGGTTTGGAGGTGAGGAGGGTGGAGCTAGAGGGGCTAGAGCTGGTGGAGATTGAGCAGGGTGGGTAGGGTGTGTAGCTGGCCAAGGTGGGTGGTGGAAGGCTGGCTTGGTCGACCAAACCAAGGGGGAGGATGGGGTGTGCGACCAGGGGAAGTTGGGGGAGAGGGAGAGGCTGGGGCACAGCCCTCAAGGGGTGAGGAACTCAATAGGGGCCTTGGGGAGGTGAAAGGGTGGCTTGGGAAGGGGAAAGATGGCTTGGAGAGAGTGAAGGGGTGCCTAGGAATACCAAAGGTTGCTTTGGTAGATGGGGAAGTAATGGGACAATTGAATGGAGTATGGGGAGGCGAGAAGAGCTTTAATGAGTATTGAATGGTGTAGAGAGAGAGAGAAATTCAAAATTGGGGATGGGGGAAGTGAGAGAAAGGGTCAACCCCTTCTTGGAGTGGTAGAGAGAGAGAGGGGGAATGGGAAAGAGCTTCTCACTCTAGGAACGCTCAACTGGATCTCAAATTTTCATTTAACTATTCATTAGCTCTCAAATGAGGGAATGGGGTCATATTTATAGGAATCCCATAATTTACAAAAAGTCCTTGACCTTTGGACTAATGACAAATAACCAAGGGGGGGAAGGGGTGCCCCTGGGCCAAGCCCATATAATTGGGCCCATTAACTAATCTAACTAACATAATGATAATTAACTTAGGTAGATGACTCATTAACCTAGGGACTTGACTCAAATAAAAGAAAAATTACATGACAAGACTCACATAAGAAAAAAAAATACATCATATGACTCGAAATAAAGAGGCGAATCAAGACCATACGCCATCGATGATCATCGGGGCCTGGAAAAGATGAAGTGGTGGGAGATGTCCCCATTAGTGTCCCGAATCTTGGACTTGATTTTGACATCAACAGGTGCAGTAGCGGGCTTGCATGACGCATATGCCCACGAATAGTTCAAGTCCATAACAGATAGAACTAGCCTACCACAGAGTAGGAAGAATGTTGTCAGCTATTGCATCAACAGTCTGGACTATGGAGATGCTCTTCACCTTTACTACCCGGCCCTGGAAGGGGAACTTAAGGCATTGGTGGGCAGTGGAGAGCACTGCATTCAAACTGTCAATCCATGGACGACCCAGAATTGCCTTAAACATTGGGTCTATGTCTAACACATAAAACTCCACATCCATTTTCAAAGGCCCTAGCTCGGCCTGGACTGTCACAACCCCATGGAAACTTCGTTTGGAGTTGTCATAGGCTGCAATTGTGGTCGGTGTTGGCCTAAGCATATTTTCAAAAATATTACAGGCACGCAATGCACTCAAGGGACACACATTTATCGATGCTCCTGTGTCCACTAGGGCTGACTCAACCACCACTTTGTTTAAAGAAATAGTAATACAGAGTGGCATTTGCTGTGCCTCCGAGGGTGCTAATTTTGACTCAGAAAATGACATGGAAGGCCCCCTGGTAATTGTAGCCAACACCGACAGCAAGCTATCTACCGCCACATCCTCGCTCACCATTACCTTCTGCAGAAAAGCTTTAAGCGCATCTTGGTAGAGCGTAGACCTTCTAATCAACTCCAGGACTGATATCTTTGCCGGCATTCTGTCCAAGTGCTGTAGCAAGTCATACTTCAAGCCGAGCATGGGGTCGGCTTCTTCTGTCTCAGCTGTTGTAGAGGGAATTGGAGGAATAGGTGCAGGTGCACCGATAGAAGGGTAGTTTCTCTGAAAGAGGCACCTGCTCCTCAGGGCAAGGTTTTGCACTGGCACGGCGACTGACGGACTCACAACTGGCCTGGTAGGGTAAGTGGAAGGGCTGGAAATGGGGGTGATGAGGGCGGGGGTAGGCTTAGCAGGCCCTAGTGGCAAGATGACGGGGGAAGGGTTGGAAGGAGGGGTGATCCTACAAACCCCTATTTCCTGTCTGTCCTCAATTTTCCAGGCCCGACCCCTGTCCTCTAGAAAATCCACCACAAATGCATACCTCCATAAAAGTCCACCAACAAAATACCTCCATCTTTGTTACTTCCATGGCTACAACTTTCATGAAGAGCCCAGCTCCTGAATCTGACGGTTGATCCACGGTCAACACCGATTCTCAGGAAATCCCAATTCTGTCTTATCAAACCTGGCTCTGTAAACCCGAAGATTGTAAAATCGCCAAAGGCCATTCAAGAGGCTTTTTAAATTCCTGGCTCAGCCCTGGATCGTAGATCTCTGAGTCATCTTTTCAACGCTGTCGACCTCATGTCGACCCGACGTCAGGGCTGGATGCAGCAGTAGTTTTTGCCGAGTCATGCGCTGTAAAATAGCAAGTGACAGCTCGTGGACAGTAAAACCAACGCTTGGAGACCGGTGCCACCTCGCCTCCCACGAGGCGAACCAGTGCGCCGCCATCCGAGGGAGCATCCCTCCAGGCCCCCCGTCACAGCGGAGTCACTCCGAACCCACTCGGCCCCATTGAGCAGCACGTGGGCCCCACAACCAACAGCAAGCGTCTTCCGGACGGCACCGACAGAGCGGACCAAAGTGCTGCCCGCCAACCCAAGAACGGTCCTCCTGGGCCCTCTGTAGCCCTTTACCTCCCTGCGTGGAGTGGGTGAAGATTCATTGCTGTAAATTATTGTGATTGTTCTATTACTCGGGAGTTACCGTCTTGGCCGGGATCGTCTTCCCCACGCATGGAGCGTGGAGGTACACTCGGCACCCCCTTGTAGTCATAGTTTCTTGCTTTCTTAGTATACACTTTTCTGTTGCTACATGTGAGTAGTTAATTCCTAGCTCGTCTAATTCAACTCACCACTGCGAGCGAGAGAGTGATACCGGCCCGTGACCCGACTCGGGCACGAGAGTTGTGAGTTGGCCACCCTTGACTCGTTGCCAGTTTCTCAACTGTGCAGGTCCGAGCGCTTCCCTCGCTAGGGACGAGTGCGAGCTTGCTAGAGTCTCAGGTTGCATACCCAACTCGGCATCGAGTCTGCGTCTCCGTCCTGCATCATGAGCTTTTTGCTCACCAGCCTATTCTAACATTTTCAGGTAATGATGTCAAAGATAATCAATCAGACGGGGAAGGGCAAGAGTGATGAGTGCTCTGGAGAATCGAGTCAATGTCTTTTATTTTCTTGAGTCTCGTCCTGTCATTGAGTCTTTTCCTTATATTGAAGTGTATCTGAGTCTTTTTCTTATGAAAGTCGAGTCAACATATGTAATTCGGGGACTTGATTATTAATATATATCATATTTTGTCAACGCTGTCTAGCCTTGTGTTTGTGTCTTATGATTTGCTCTGATTATTCACGACTTTAACAGTGCCACGTTCCGAACTACACGTTCCGCTGCTATCGGTTCGGGGTGTGACAGTTTGTGGTATCAGATCCTAGGTATATTAAACCCTAGGTCTTGACTATAGGTTGCCATAACTTCTAAGTTCAACCCCATTATTACCCGATGAGATTGGGTAGATCCTTGGGCTAAGAGCTAGGAGGTCAAGTGTCAGTTCATCATGGTCATAAAGCATAATGGAAAGCATAGAGTTTAGAGTCATACCGGTCATCGAGGGCCATAAAAGACCTGGTCTCCGTAGCGTCGCGCATAGGCTGTCAGGTAGGCCTCCTCACTCTCTGCTCGAGCTGATACCACCCGCCCGAGTGATGTCCAGCCCTGGACCTACTCCACTACTTGGATGGTCCAGTCTGTCTCGACCGCTAGTCCTCGTGCGTGCCATCCAACCCACTCCTCTGGCTTCTCGGGTGCTGGGAACTCGACCGCTGCCTGATAGACCCCGATGGTCCTCATTACGAGCCGGTAGTAGAGGGGCTCCACTACATTCATACAGTGGAGCCAGATGTCCTGACCAGCATAAGACAAGGTCGCTACCACCCATGGCTGGCCCTCATGCCCCTCACCCTGGTAAGGCGTCCACCGGACCTGTCAAATAGGCAAAGTGCATCAGCATAAAGACCATACAGTTGCATTAACACAAAGTTTAAGTTCAGATCTTACCGAGGCGTAGGGTAGCGTGTCGAGGTCATCCCGGATCACCCAGACCTGGCGTCGCAGGGATCCCACCTACCGGGGTGCCGTCTACCATCTCACGATGGGCAGTCACTCCGGGTATGTCTCCTCACCTCTCCTCAGCCCAGGGAGATGCACATAGGCCCACACCTGCATTATGTTCCAATAAGTGTCAGCATATAGCATTTATAGAATTCATATAGCAACATTGCATAACCAGGGATCTGAGTCGTACCTGGAGTAGTGGAGAGAACCCGCCGAGCATCGTCCGATGGCTCGTCGAGCCCAGCATGCCGAACAAGAAGGCGAGGACGGTCGCTCCCCACGCATAGTGTCCGACGTGGTCGACGTCCTCCAAAAGTGGGAGTAGGCGGCAGCTGACAACGTCCGCCCGAGTGGCGAAGAGGAGCCTCCCGAACAATAGGATCAGGAATTGCCTCAACACCACATCCGCCTTCGGTCCCTCTACGGCTGCTACCCGTGGTCATGCCAGGTCCACGAGCCTCTCGAGGTGCTACTCTAGTAGCTCTCCTGTCGTGATCCTAGCTCCTCATATGCTGAGACTCTCCTACAGCTTCGCCCGCTGTAGGGTCGTCGACTATTGCTCTGGTCGTAGCAGCTCTAGGCCCAGCAACCTCTGGGCTAGCTCTCGATAGTCGGGGAAGGTCCTCCCACTAACCGCCGCCCCGTGCACACGTAGGCCGGTGATGCGCGTGACGTCCTCCAACGTTGGGACCATGTGGCCCCACGGGAAGAGAAATGCCCAGCTCACCGGATCCCACCGATCATGCAGGGCGTACAGGAGTGCGGTGTCGAGCCAGGTCACCTCCACACTTAGGAATTCCCCGAACCCCATGGCTGCCAGCCTCTCCCGCTGGAAGTTCGACAGTGCGAGATACACTGCTCTGACCTGGAGCCACGAGATCCGGGTCCTGCGCTTTCCATGCATGCATTTAAACAATTTGCATTAGTCATTCAGATCATAATAAGTCATGCATTGCATTAAATGAAAAAAAAAATCTTGTAGTCTGGTCGGCTAACGGTATTAAATTTTGAATGTGCGTTGAATTATTAAATACTGGTGTAAATGACGCCTTGAAGAAGGTCGTCTATCAAATGACGCCATACGGGGAAGGCGTTAAATCACAGAATATCTAATGGAAATAGCGACTTAAACAGAGGCGTGTCTTGAGTAGCGCCTTTGAGACTGTCGCATTTTAATAAAATAACGCCTTAAGTTAGGTCGTTATTTATCCAGAAACAGAAAACGCAAAACAACGTACTAGAAACAATAACTGTCTACATGTATGCATGCTTTCTACTTATAATTTTGATCTAGTATTTGAAGTTTAGGATCCTACCTTTGTTGGGTGTTGAACTGGGTGACTGATAGATGATTTGGATATTGGGAAGAAGAAAGATGTTGTTTCAATCACGAACGGAGTAATAGCAGCAGTAGGAGAGCTTCTTGCTGCAGTAGCTCGGAGTAACAGTAGTAAGTAGAAGGAAGGAGGAAAAAGGCTGCCGCAGAGAGGAAGATCCTAGCGATGATTAGCTTCTCCCACCGAGGTTCCTGCATCCCACGGGAAAGAAGAAGAAGTAAGGAAGAGTAGGAAGGAAAAGAATAAACTAAGGAAGATACTTCCTTACCGTGGCTTGGAGTAATTGACGAACAGAAAAGTCTTAAGGGCTTGGCATGGGTATTTGTAGGCTAAAGAATCCTATAAACAATTGGGGTTCGATTGGGTTAGGACTTTCCCATCTTAATCCTTTCCCAAATTGATCTTACCTATTAAGCTTCCTGGTTCGAATAGAAAACGGCAAGCGGTTTTCGTTTTACGATTCTCAGAGAAATGGCGCCTTGTCAAGGGGCGCTCTTTAAATGGCGACTTAGATAGGGGCATTACTCTATAGATTGACGCCTGTGATAAAGTCTTCAATTTATATATTAGCGCCTTATCAAGCGGCGTTAATTACATTTTTATTCTAAATAAGAATCTTACTGTGTTTATTCCAAATTAATTGATGCCTGTTATAAAGGGCGTCATTTAAATAATTGGCGACTTTACATAAGTCACGATTTAATATTTTTATTAAGATTTTTATTTTTAAAAATTCAGGGTTGCTACAATTGCTTGCACATATGCTTATATGACGGAGCCCTCGGTATATCAAATGGCGTCTAGCAGAAGGTCAGGTCACGCCCGACTGAAAGCTCTCGCTATACGTAATGGTGGTCTCCAGACCTAAGTTCTCCACCCCGTATCGAGGCTCAGACATAATAAAATTCTTACTCGTCCCTGAATGAGCAAACTGCTAAATAAATTTCTTACATGGTATTATTAATCTCATTTTGTGCATATTCTTTTTGCATTCGCGTAGCCCCGGTGGCTTCTTATCTTGGCAATTAATCAAGGGTTTTCCTCCCTTTCGGACGATGTAATTAACACCATGACCTTTATGGTATGGCAGACTTCCGATCCCAACATGAACTCCCACATTCGTCTGACCAAGTCAGATCGAGCGCATAATAAAATTGTCACCTATGTGACTGGCATGCCTACGTAAATAAAATAAAATAATAAAAAAAGTGTTCCACTAGCAGACAACACTTCACAATTGTGTCATTGTGTAGCTTGTTACCTCCCTGCATGGAGTGAGCGGTAAAATCATTGCTCTAATAAAGTTTTATCATAGTAGTGGGAGTTACGGATCTTGGCCGAGACGTCTTCCCCACGCCCCGAGCATGGAGGTACACTCGCCCCCCTATTTATCCTGCTTGCTTGTTTCGTATAGGTTATTAAGCCACTGCATGTGAGTTATTTTGATTCCTAACTAGTTCAATTTTAATCACCGCTATAAGAAAGAGAGCGTGACCCATCCCTTGACTCGATCTGAGCACGAGAGTGAGTTGACCACCTGAGACTTAGTGCAATTTCTCAACCATGCTGATCGACATGTTTCCCTCGCTGGGGATGATCATGTGCTAGTACTTCTTGTTTGGGGCACGTTTGCCTCTTCAGGAATCCCGTTAGGCGCCGAGTCATTCGTGTCATCACTGGTCGCGTCGTAATTTTAGTCACGTCATCTCATAGAGTCCAAGGTTCGTAATGAGTTTGTGTCGAGTCTCATGTCATCCCACATCAAATTGGTATCAGAGCGAGTTGAGTCTAGGATAGTCTTTGCTTAAAAAAAAAAGTCTTGAGTCTAAGGTCGTCTTGTCCCAGGTTTACATTTTATCGCAGTACTTGGTATATCAAAAGATGTTACTGGAAAGATAGGTTAAGCCTATTTGGAAGGTAGTCTCCTGGCATGAGATTGGTCTTTGGATTGATATCTCCGCCACGCAGGAGATATTTGTTAAGTCTAGGTTCATCATTTCGCATTAGTCCATCCAGATAGGTCATAGTGAGCCACCCCTTAGCTCCCTTTAGGTCTCCTTGCATGCCCACTCGTGGAGGTACTCAGTACCATCGCCTTGACATTATGGGTGAACCCCGAGGTGCCGCCCAGGGAGGCCAATCTCGAGAGCACAGGATGGCTCTACTCATGGAGTGCATGGATAGGTCCGAGCAAACTCTTAGAGAGCATACCGACCACTTGGAGGGATGACACAAGGCCATGGAGGACCACGCTAAGGCTTCCAACTGATCTGTCCAAGGTTTGGTTGGAAGGTTAGAGAGAGTTGAGAGAACCCCCCACCGGGACCAACCCGGAGTTGCTCAAGGCCCTTAGGCGCCTACTATCTAGCCCACCCCATCGAGGGTTGAGGAGCGATAGCCACGTGCCCTCGATTTTGAGGACTATGAGTCCGACAATGATTATGAGGGAAATGGCTGATGCTGAAGTGGTCAGCGACAACCGAGGGTTGAGGAGGGCGATAGAGTCCTTAGGACCGTGTGAGCTGACCCTCCCACTTTTGACGGGTCCTTGAACCTGATAGTCTATCTCGATTTGGAGGTCGGCATAGACCAGTACTTCGAGTGGTTTGAGATGAGGGACCACCGGAGAGTCAAGTTTGCCAAAATGAAGCTGTTAGGGCAAGCAGAAACTTACTAGAGGAATGTAGAGAGCTTGTTGTTTCAGCATCAGGAGCACCAAGTTGATTCTTGGGATGAGATGAAGGTCAAACATAGGCATAAGTACCTTCCTTCCATGTACCATCAAAGGCTCGTTGATAGGTGACAGAATCTCAGCTAACTAGACCGTGCTAGATGCGTCCGAGGTGAGGAGACGCGCCATGAGCGTGGGCAAGGGAGGCGATGTCCCCATCAATAACGGACTAACAGCACCCTGTTACATACCATAACGGACCAGGGAAGGACCACTATGCTTCACAGAACTCAGATAAACCCACTAGAAAATAGGACTATAACGCACCAGGGCAGGCGCTATATAGGACTATAACGCATGAGAGCAGGGGTGTTAAAGTCAACCAGCACACAGTGCACTGATAAGGGCTATAATGCACTAGGGATGGGGCATTATGTGAACATGACGCACCTCCCATGGGCCGTTATGCCCACCAGAATGACCAGAATCCACAAGAAAACGTAGGATATAACGCACCTAGAGGGGGGCGTCATACGAATTTAACGCATAGGGGTAGGGGCGTTAAAGGCAACAGACCTTTAACTCAATACACAGGGACTATAACGCACCAGGCAAGGCGCGTTAAAGCCACATGAACATGAAAATCCACAGAAAACTTAGTACACAGACCAAATAACGCACCTACATGGATGCGTCAAATGGCCATAACGCACCTGGGGTGGCGCGTTATGTCACCTGGGTTTCGTGACTCTGGAGTTCAGAATTAAACCCCACCCGATCGATCGAAATCGATGGGGGACGCGGTGAAACACAAAACCAAACCAACTTGCCAACCCATACCGACATTCCAAGCCTAAGCATGCCACTAGAATTGAAATATGATGCCCATGGATATAATTTTGATAATTAAAAGATAATTTCAGACATTAAAAGCTTAAAAATGAACTACTTAGGAACATGCATAAAATACGAGATAAAGGGCATTGGACCACGGCGCAAGTGGTACCGGCGGTGTCCTAACGAGGTAAGGAATCCATCCCCCTACCTAGATGATGACAAAAATGGCGAATCGAAGCCGATCCGGTGAGAGGGCGACGCGGCACCTCCCGGTCTGGCTCGACTCTACGCTCCGCGAATCGAGGAAAGGTGGGCGTCAACGTGATCCTCGCGATGCGACCAATCCAACGGTACCTCTCTGGCTTCGATCAACGGCCGTCTAGACCAGAAATCAAGAGAGGCACATAAACTGAGAAATTAACCCCAAAAATCTCCCATAAAAGGAATTACACAGAAAACGAGGAAGATGGCAACGCAGGAGGCGTCAACGGATTCCTGGCAAGATGAGGAGTCTGTTCCCCTACATCTTGCACGGCAAAGACCGCGAATCGGTACAGATCGGGCGACAGGGGCCACGTCGTCCTTTCGCTCGCATGTGTCTCCACGCTCCACGATCCGAGGGAAGAAGGGTACCGGCGCGATCCTCGTGTCAAGCCCATCCCGTAGGTACCTCCCACGCGTCGACCAGGGTCCGTTTGGATCATGAATCGAGAGAATGGGGGGTGGAGGAGAGAGAACGTGTGAGGTGAGAGAGAGAGATTTGAGATGGAGAGAGAGTGTGTGATGGGGGCAGCACTTATCCCTCCACATTTTTGCAAAGCTCAGATGGATCGACGGCTTACGCCATTGTGTTCTCCACATTTTTATGAGTCAATCCATGTAATTGTGGAAGACATTGCTATGCTAACCAGGAAAGTGAGGAGATTCTTGAGAGCAAGGAAGAAATTCCCAGGAAAATCTAAAAGGCCATGGAAGAAACAGCCTAAGTGGAAGACTGAAGGAAGCAAATTGAAGGATGTAATATGCTATGAGTGCAAGAAGCCGGGTCACATGCGTGGCGAATGTCGGGAAATGAAGAGAAAGTTCAAGAAGGACAAAGAGAAAAAACCCAAGGGAATGGTCGCTACCTAGAGCGACGATGAAGAGGACGAAGATGATGAAGATAAAGTGGAGTTGGAGGAGCTGATGAAGAACATCTGTCTTATGGCACATGAGGAAGACTTAGAGGAGGTAATTTCTGAATCAGAAACTCTTACAGTAGAACAGTGGGAGTCTGAGTATGTAGCTCTGTATGCAAAATTCAAGAAGATAAGGTCTGAAAATAAACAGCTGAAATGAAAAATTGAGTCCATAAGTAATGCTGGTGGAATAGGTGAAAAAGTCATTGAACTAACAAAAACATGTGCTTATCTGAAAACTAAAAATGAAGCCATGGTTGAGGCATCCTCTCTCTCCCTCTCACTCAAGCCGACAACCCACGGAAGACCACCTCCACTCCTCTCCCACAGCAGACCCGTCGCCAGCCTCCAAGTCCAGCCACCTCCGACCCTGCAGCCACCATCTCTCTTCCCCCTCTGGTCACTGCACCCACGCCGTCGACCACTGTCAAGCCTTCCTAACCCAGCCACACCTCTAGCACCCTCTCCGCTCTCCCCATCTCCCTCTAACTCACGCAAGCAGCAACGCACCCCACTCTCCCCTCTGCGATTCACAGACCACCGCCGTCATCCCCCCTTGCCACTTGCCGCCGTTGCCCTCATCTCACGCCCACCCTACCTGCAGACCACGTCGGCAGCCCACTCTCCTTGCCGTTCCCTCCCTTTCTGTCTCTAAATCGCGACTGACCCCCCCTCTTTCCCTCAGCTCCCTCTCTCTCTAGCCCATGCGACCCCCCACTGTCACTCTCACTTCTGCTCTCTCTCTCGCTCTCTCTCGTTCGAAGCCACCCTCCGGCCACCACTCCCATCCCTCCGGCCCCCCTGTGCCATGACTCCGACCATCGGATGCTCCCTCCCGGCCGACCTCGCCAGCCTTCACTCACCTCCACCGTCGACCGGCACGCCGCCCATGACCCTGCGCCCGCACCGTTGGCGACCAACCTCCACCACTTCCCCTGCACCTCACACTCACCTCCCCTCCACCGTCTCTCTCTCCCTCTCCAACCTGCAGCCGACCCCTCACACTCTTTCCCTCACCCAGCCCCTCAGCCAGCGGCGACGGCCACCCACAGCCCTCTTCGGTGAACCCCTCTGCCACTGCTAACACCCCGCTGCCAAGCCCATCTACACGCCCCCTGCCATCGCCGCATCCATCCCCCACTCCCCCTCCATCGACCGCCCACACCTCCAGCACCCTCACACGCGTTCCCTCTCTCTCATCTGCTCTCTGTCTCTCTATCTCCATCGTTCTCTCTATCTCTCTCTATGCATGTTAATATATATGTATATTATTATTATTAAAACCCCAAACTCACGTTTTACACTCTCTCTCCCCTCACTCTCCCGATCACTCTCTCTCTTCTCTCTCTCCCTCACACGTTCTCTCTTCTCCTCTCCCCCTCTCACTCGGTTTCGGTCCAAACGGACTCTGATTGACACGTAGGAGTTACCGATGAGACGGGCTCGATGCGAGGATTGCGCTGATAACCTTCTTCCCTCGAATTGTGGAGCGTGGAGGTGCGTGGGAGCGAGAGGACGGTGTGGCCCCCGTTGCCTGATCTACACCGATTCGCGGTCTTCGCCACGCAGTAGGTAGGGGAATGGATTCCTCATCTCGCCAGGAACCCATTGACACCACATGCATCGCCATCCGTCATCATTTTCATCGATTTCTGTGGAAAACCCCATTTTGTGAAATTTTTGGCTAATTTCTTGGTAATCGTTCTTCTCTCTCGGTGTCCGTCCAGACGGCCGCTGATTGAGGCAAGGGAGGTACTGTTGGAAAGGTCGTGTCGCGCAGGTCACGGTGACACCCTTCTTCCCTCGATTTGCGGAGTGTGGAGGTAGGTTGGGTCGAGTGGACCCATGGCGCCCCTTCATCTATGCATTCCTCGAACGACATTTTCATCGCATCAGAGGTAGGGGGACGAAATCTTCTCCTCGCTAGGAACCCACCGGTACCACATGCACCGTGGTCGGATGCCAGTTTCCTCGATTTTTGTGTAATCTTCCATGCTAGTGTAAATTAGCCGTAAAATAATGACATTGTCTCCATGAGCATTGTCTTTTGATTTTAATGGCATGTTTGATTATGGAATGTTGTTATGGCTTGGTAGGATAGCTTGAAAACTAGTTTCCCCGCATTTCCCGTCGATTTCGGTCGACCGGGAGGGGGTTCAGTTTCGAACTCCGCAAGTTCACAACCCAATCAGTGTAACACACCACCCCAGGTGCGTTACAGTCCCCTGACGCACCATGACTGATGCGTCACCTGAATGCTAGCGGGCCAACCCTAGTCTGTCATTTGACCATTGACCATTCCTTTGACTATTGACTGAGATAGGTTGTTAGTCTGACGGCCCATCCCTGGTCCATCATTATCGTGTAACACGCCATCCTTAGTGCGTTACATTCTATTCAAAAACTATGGATTTTAGGTTTTCGGGTGCCTTTGACGGACCTGACCCCGTGCGTTAGAGTCATGTAACGCACCAGCCCTGGTGCATTACATTTTCTGTCTATAATCTGTGGATTTCTGTCATTCTGGTGAGTGTAACGGCCCATGGGAGGCGCATTACATGGATTTAGCGCCCCTTGCTTGGTGCGTTACAGTCTGTGTGACTGTCTCTGTGTTTCCGTAAGATGTTCAGGTGAGTATAACGGACCGAGGGAGGTGCGTCACAATCAAGGTAAAGCCCCTACCCTGATCTGTCACACCTTGTAATGGGATGATCTTAGTCCATTATGCTCCCTGGCATTCTAAAAGATGCCAGTTTAGTTTCTTATGCATTCCATGTTGCATATGCGCCATGTTTAACTTATTTTATAAAAATTATGGCACTATTTTAGATCCCGATAGAGTACCTTCCTCTTTCCTCGTGATGGGGTTACAAAAGAGGGAGAGATGAAGCAAACTAAGGCAGAGGGCGCCGGAAGATGTCCTCCACTTCCAAGAGGCCCAGTGAAGGATACTGGGTCAGCTCTTGCAGCCGAGACTCGGTGGTTGCCAACTGTAACAACTTTTCATCCAGTGAGGCGAGTTGTCCGTCAGCAAGATCAGCTTCTTCTATAGTCTGAACTTCCAGGCATTCTATCTCTTGCAATTCAGCATCGGCCTTGGCAAGTTCAGCTTGCAACTCCATTATCTGCAAAGTGAGGAAGGACCGGCGCTCAGAAGCGGTGCTAGCGACATCTCTTAGTTGTCCCACGGTCCCCCTCAGCAAAGCAGTAGCGGCCCGGCAGTCAGCTCTCTCCAGTTTCACAACTGCCAGCTGGTAGGACACTTCCCAGTTGAGATACTCTCGCCTATTGGCATGCCTCAATAACATGGTAACCCGTGGAGTCCAATCCTCCATCGGGCACCCGAAAGCCAATAGCGAACGCGAGAGATGTTCTATTAAGATCCTTAGCTGTGCATAAGTTAAGCCAGGAGAAATCGACATAGCTCACTGGAGATTATCCAAAGACTGCCATACCATGTCACCGGAAAATTGTAAGCCCAGCGGTGAAGTCTCAGGGAGCTAAAAATCGACCCTGCTGTCAATCTCCGCCCAGATATCATCACTTGCCCCGGAGGATGTCGACGGCATGATTTGTAAGGCACTAATGCCAGATTCGACGATAACAGCTGGTATAGCTGAAGAAGTCTCCGCTACAACGACTTCTTTACCTGCCTCCTGGTGTGAAGTCGTGCTGGCCACCTCAATAGCTGGAGACCCTAGCTCCCTGCGTGTGGCTTCGTCGACTCCCATGGGAGTGGATTCCGCGACAACAGTTAGCGTCTCGAAAACACCGGCCTCCTTTTCAATAATTTCTCCCACTTCTATCTCCGGGAGGCTACCCTACTCCAGTAGCGATTCTTGGTCCGTAGCCTGGGGCTGGGGTACCCCAACCTCTGACAAATCGCCAGCTGCTATAATTGCTGCGACACCCTCTGAAGCTGCTGCCGCCGCATATGTCTGTGAAAGCGGTAGAGCAATAGGCCACAGAACTGGCGGAAGAGCAGGCTGACTCATGCTCAAGTCCGGGAGGGGTACTTGCATCGTTATGGTCGACAGCGCCACCTCAGCCTACATCACAAATATGTATGTCAACCAGCTAAGTTGGAAATGACAAGAGAGGCTACAGACGGGCTAAGAAATGCTTCCCACCTCGACCGGCACTATATTCAAGTGTCCAAGAGGAGCCCCCGCCGGCTCCAGTCCTCCTCCTGCTATAGGGTATGATGGCCCTGGCCCAATTATAGATAGCCTCGGGGGGCTGAATGTTAAGAGGTCACTCTCATAAGCTGAAGAAGCCCTGACATCTTCAGTCTCTGTGTCAGCTTGAAGGGGTTCATCATTGTTGGAGCCACCCCTGTAGTCAACTTGTTCAGAGGAGGAAGATTCCTCGGCTTGCTCCTAGATCTCCAGCATCTGAGCAGGCGTTGTGCTGCCAAAGGCGACTCCTTCAGTTGGGGCTTCGATAGTCAAAAAATTCGTAAAAATCGACAGATCTGACAAAATCAGATCCAGGTCCGAACCACTACGGATCCATTAAGACACGGGTGCTACAATCGGGGTGCCACCCCTATGCCAGTCCTCGTACTGCTCCAGGAAACGCAGTCCCCAGTCTGTCGTCACTGTACGTCCTCGGGTCTTCTGCCCAATCCTGTGCGGCTCTGCCACGTCAGCCCACTCCTGGTGCAGGCCAAGAGTCCTCATCACTAGCCTGAGGCACAAAGGCTTGATCTCGTTCAGGCAGTGGAGCCAGATCTCCCGCCCGAACAAGTGTCAGCCCGCTGCGACCCAGGGCTGGTTGTCGTCGGTCTTGCCCAAGTAGGGCCTCCACACCAGCTGCATTTCGCATTTCATATCATCATACCATAAATGCATCAATAGGAAATAAATCAAATGCATAAACATAGCATGCATACCATGGATGTCGGGAAGTCGCAGAGCTCCTGTCTCACCACTATCAGCTCGTAGACATGCGAGGCACCCGTTGCATAGGGAAGGCAATGCCGTGCTAAGGGGACTACCTTAGTGCGGAACACTACAGATCGCCCCATTGGTATGTACAAGTGGCACCAAATCTGCATCCACAGATCATTAGAATATCAAAATCACATTAAACATAAATAGAAACATAAGCATATGACATAAGCATAAAGAAATTTGCATACCTGAAGGAACGGTGCGAAGCCACTGACAGTTGTCTCTCTACTTGTCCCGGTGGACAGGTTAGCCAGCAGGTGGGCTAGCATGGCCGCACCCCAGGCATACCTCCCCACCTGGTCCAGGTCCTCGAGTAGCCTAAGGAAGCGACAGTTCATGTCATCTCCCTTCGTGCCCAACAGTAACCTACCCAACATCAGGAATAAGAACCGTCTCAGGTCTAGGTCTACCCTCTCCCTCTGGGTGGGGTCCTCACAGAAGGTGGCCCTCGCTCTCCCTGCCATCCTAGCTACAAACTTTTCAAGGGACTCCCTCATCCTCGGGCACCCCTCCCCCAAACCCATGGACTCCATCAGCTCTGCCCTGTCCACCATCCTACAGTCCCTGGGCCCCTCTGCCACCGTTGATAGGTCTACAAATCGGTGAGCCCGGTCCTGGTAGTCAGGGTAGGTCACATCGCTAACGGTCTCCCCATCCACCCTCAACCCCGTGATCCTCACCACATCCTCTAAGGTAGGAACCATGTGCCCCCAGGGCATCAGGAATGCCCGACTACCCCTATCCCACCTCTCTCTCAATACCTGGATGAGGATGAGGTCTAGGCGCACCGGCTCTATACTCAGGAATGGCGCGAATCCCATCTCTCTCAATCTCTCCCTCTGGAACTCAGGGAGGCCCTGGTATGCAGCGTGCACTAGGACCTAGGAGATGCGAGTCCTCATCACCCCCAGCAAACACAAATAAGACGAATCAGTACCAACAAGCAGATATCATCTCTAAAAAAAATATTTTGCATCCACCCAATAGGTCACTATTTTCTTTTTCCTAATTTCTCAAAAAAAAAGATTTTTCGTCCACCCAACAGGTCACTAATTCCTTTTTCCTAATAAAAGTTC
The DNA here is from genome assembly GCA_024336825.1 of Amorphophallus titanum. Classification (NCBI taxonomy): domain Eukaryota; kingdom Viridiplantae; phylum Streptophyta; class Magnoliopsida; order Alismatales; family Araceae; genus Amorphophallus; species Amorphophallus titanum. The sequence continues at coordinate 102,862 of JANBPO010003548.1, read as the reverse complement.
TTCCTCTCTACCTCCTCTTCAACTTATTCTTCTGGGCATCCCCTAATTCATCTTGGTTTCAAAGTTATTCACCCTCCAAAGGTGGCTTCAACGATGAAGGTGACTTCCTCCCGGCGTAGATGACATCTTCCGCAAGGTGGTTCGTGATCCAAGGCCAAGAGAGGACAGCGCCGTCATCACCATTGCTGCTACCATCTTTACATCTCAGGCTCTTCTTGTTGTTATTGCTTTAGTTACATTTTACTTCATTGTAATCTCGTCACATCTTTGTTGTAAGCTTGTCTTGCACTTCATGTACTCTTCCTTTTAAGTTAATGAAAATAGTTATTCTTTTGATCTAGTTTTTGATCTTATTCCCTCTCTACCTCCTTCTTCTATCTCTTCTGTTTACTTTATGTAATTAATTTCTATAACATAGGTGCATAATCGTAGGTGTTTTTAATTAAGCGTCTGGTTTGTTCTTCATTTCACTATTTTCTTTAAAGTAAAACAGAATCACAAGTGTTTTCCAAAGGACTCCAAGGTTTTTTAACTCTAAAAATCTCTTCTTCCCTGTGGATTCGACCCTTCTCGCCACCATATTATGTCTTTCTTTCATCAATTGTGAGTTAGAATTTTTAAGATTGATACGCGTGTTTTAAAGGATGAATTTTCACGTTACCACCACTCATCGTAAAGAAGGCTACAACTAGTGGGGGTCACTCGAGGTAAGAACGCACTGTAGAAGCAGAAACCACTGGAGTACCACTGGTTCGTACTAGTCCAATTATACACATATAACGTATCACGAAGTGGCTTATATCACAAAAACCTAAGAACCTTTTGACTGGATGGCTTATCTATTGGCTGACGGTGCATATGGCATGAGCCTACATCACTAATCGCACAAAATTTCAAAAAATTGGCGAAGGGCAAACTGAGTCTTGGGCGGCCAACCCACAGGTAGCCCTGCTCCCCTGGGTGGCTACATCTGTGGCCACCACTCAATGACCAAGGTGGTCAGATGTAACACCCAATATTTTTTGGATCAGGATCCGTGAGTTTTGGAGTGCTTTCGTGGGTCCCATATTGTGCTTTGCGATTAAATCAGATTTTTGGCTGTCGGGCATTCGGACCCCTGTGTAAGGTGAATCGATGTGTTTTCGGGCTCCAGGACGTTGCAGATACGTTGTGCATTTTCTGAGGATCGTGGGGATGAGTTTTCTCCATTTTTATATTTTCTAGATTTTCAAAACCCTAAATTTATTTCTATAAATTAAACCCTTCACCCCCTCTCCCTCATTCTCTCATTTCTCTCCCTCTCTCCTCTTGGTTCTCTCTTTCTCTCCCTCTCTCTCCGGTGGCTAATGAAGTTCTAGCGGGGTGAGGCCGCAAGGCTCGTGGGGCGAGGAGCGGCAAGGATGGAGCGAGGAATGAGGCGATGGTGTGACGTGGCTCGTTCGCAAGTTCGTGATGCTGGTGTAGGTTTGAGGCACATTTTCGTAACGAATCAGCATCCTCGACACGGGAAATCGTTGATGGAGGTAGGGGGATGGATCCCTGGCCCTTGTATTTCATTTCCCCACGTTTGTGTGCCGAGGCGAGGCCGAGAGTGGGTTAATCTTCATGTTGGGGTAGTTTTTCCATGTTTAGGGCTAATGACGATTTTTGTCGGATCAGGTGACGTTTCACCATTTTCTTTCATGTATTTTATGGTTTGGGACCTAGGGTAAGGTCCCTGATGTTTTCCCCCTCAATCGGGATCAAGTGGGGTGTGGTTTGGAACCCCACAGATGAGGTTCGGTCTGTTCATCCCCAGAATCGGTCGACTGGCCTAGTGGGCTCGGTCGACAGGTTGGCGTTTGCCACGGGAGGGGTGAACTGCCCAGTTCGGTTAACCGATCAAGCCAGTTCGGTCGATCGACCAGGGTAGGGTGTCGACCCAGTTGAGACCAGGTTGATCGATCCTTTGGGGTAGGTTGACCTGCCCCTTTAGGTTGACTGACCCCAGCGGGTAGGTCGACCGAAATGGGGTTCTCTCACCCATTTTTGCCTCTGATCGACCCGATTGTGATCCTTTGGTCGACCTTTGGCCCCGTGGATGTCCCGGACACCCTGTGGGGATCGAGACCATATTTTTACGTGTCTAGAGATATCATATTACCTCGATTAGCATGCCCGTGTTATTTTGAGGGTCTGGGTGACCCTGTGTGTTCCAAGCTTTCTTGTTATGCTTGATCGAGTCACCATGTGTCGGTGTAAGTGCGGAGGGCTATTCTCACACGATGTTAGCTTCTTCGAAAAGTGGTTTCTGTGTGGGCCATGTGTATGGCCAATGACTGAGTGTTCTATGACCCAGCCTGCGGCTGGAGGTTTCTTGGTCTCCCTTGGAAAGGGAATGAACTCGACAGTTACGAGCCACCTTAAGGATTATTTTGGCCGTGGTTTCTGACTCTAGGTGTAGGGCAAATTTATGGCATGAAGCTATATTGTACGATGATTTTGACATGAGTTGTATGTCTCAAGGGCCGTTGGATTTGTAAGTCTAGCTAGCCGTCCAGAGTTGGTGGCATCGAGCCACCTAATACTTCGTGTTACTCGCGATGGGTGAGTGCATGACCTTCGATAGTTTGGTGTTTCCTCTCTACGGAGAGTGTCCACGTTCAGTGACCCCCCACTAGTCGTAGCTTGCCTGGGCACGCGTGTGCCGACCTACCAGGGAGTGGGTGGAGAGCTACCTAGGAGAGATAGTTTTAGGCTGGTTACCATAGGGCCTCCCACTATGGCGGCTCGAGTCCGAGCTAGGAGGAAAACCAGCTAGAGGGCCTAACGTACACATGTGGTCGGGGACTTTGGACGCGTGCTAACAAGCATGACCCTGACTAGACCCTTGTTCTGTGTTCTTTGGTTACTTGTTCGGTGTCTCAGTTTTCACCTGGGATGAGTAGGGAGACACCCATGGTGCGGACTAAGGCTTCAGTAGACGCATCCGGCCTTGCTGCTAGTGCGTAGGTACTCCCGTCATGAGACACATGACTCTCGTGACTCGAGGTTTAGTTTTTTCGCCTATGAGATGTGACTTTTCTGGCAGCTTCTGCGTGCTTTCCCGACGTAGTGGTCTAGAGTTCCCAGTAAGGTTATCGAGGTTTTTCCAATAAATAGTGTAGGGTTTATGATGGCGAGGTCATGACCGTACCCGCGGACCGTGTGGTCTTGGATTGGGCCTTCGTCTGTGAGGACGGGCCTTCACGATAGAGTTGTCATGGTTTTCCCTTCCTAGTAGCGCAGCCAGGGTTTTCCATTAGTTCAGTAGTTCCTCGACTGTGAGATCAGGGTTGAAGTCCCGTGATCAATAACACCCAAGAGGGGAGGTGAATTGGGTGATTACAAATTTTAAGAAACTTTTGTCGATTTAAACAGATATGATAAAATAACCCTTTAGAAACTTAGATCTGAAGATACTGCTCACGCAAAGTGTTATCTTTCTGACAATGTTAGCCTTGTCAATCTGAACCCACCTTTTGATATACCAAAGATCTAATGTGAAAATGATAAATTATGCTAGATCTAGATGAAGAAATACAAAGGAAGTAATATACGTGTGAGCTACCACATAATGGAGATAGGAGAAAAGGATCAAACCACACAATAGACAATAATTTTTAGGTGGTTCGGATGCAACAATGGCAACCTACGTCCACCCCTCACGATCTGTGAGGATTCACACACTATCTTGTAAAGGATTACAAGATCAACACCTACACACACACACACGTGAGGAGTTTAGAACTCCCATGCATGAAGGTGCACAAGCACCAAATCACAAAGAGATGTGAGGAGAAGAAGAACCACACACACACACACACGGATCTGCGTAGATCCACACACACAGGTGTTTAAATATTACAATAACACACAGTTGAAGCTTAATGAAAAGGGAAGGAGAAACATAAAATAAAAACTTCAGATTAAGGCTCCCCCTTAGTGGATGAAGATGATTTTGGATCTTCCACCTCCCCGACCGCTTATGACACCCGAGGAGGGCCAGCTTCTGGGAAAGACGCTCGCCAGCCTTGTGACTTCCGGGGAAGAGGGAGCATAGGCAGAAGAGGCAGCGGGTCTTGCAATAGAGGCATCTGCTTCAGCTTCGCTTCCTGCCCTTCCTACGACCGAGAGCGGGGTGGAGCAGTCCCTTGCGATGGCGGAGCCAGGCGGTCCAGCTGTAGCCCTACCAGCTCCTTTGGCGATGACCAGCCAGGAGTCGTCTATAGGGGTCAGGCGCCCAAGTGACCTAGCCGTTGGTCTTCAGTCCTCCTCGGGCACGGTGGATGCGGATCTGTGGGCGGCGGTGGACGACTTGGTCGAGTTTGACCCTCTGGCCGTGCCCTCCATCGGTCACGTCAGCTCGGATGCGCCGGTCTGACAAATGCTGCTGGTCCTGCGGTCGATGATCTTTGCCGACCCTTCCCTCACATATCGGGGCATGCACGCCGTAGTGGCACAGCTAATCGGGGCGTTGCAAATGCTGGGTTGCCCTCTGGAGGAATGGTCGCTACGGGTCCTGTTACTTTTAAAGTATGTCAACCGCCGCGAGTTCCTCGAGGCCCGGGCTCCCAATGAGCTCGTCGCCATCAGTGCCCAGGAGGATGAATACCTGCATGCGCTGGACGTGCTGCGAAACAATGAAGAGCAGCACGGAAGGGCCCTGGATGAAAACCAATGTTGCATGGGTGCCCTCACAGGCAGGGTAGAGAAGTTGAGAAAATATCTCGTTGTCACCGAGGCTGAGTTGGCTGAAGCGGAGGCCGCCGTGATTAGAGAGACCGAGGAGATTGCCATCGCCAGGGTCGAAACAGCGTCTGTGACGTCTGAGCTGGCGCGTCTCGAGGGCCAGAGGAACCGGCTGCACGACATGGCAGATTTCCCTTGTGTCGGGATCCTCCCTCTCAAGGAGATCTTCCAAGGGATAGATTGAGCGCCACTCTCCTTGACCTTCCTCTTGTACTCTGCTCCTCTCTCTTTCTCTTCTCTTCTCTTCCCCCCCCCTTTTTTTGACATGTAACTAGGGGTATGTCCCGAAACACGTGTATCCCCCCTTTTTGAAATAGAAAATCATTCGCATACATACTTTCGCATGCTAGCCCACGAATCTCCCTTCCTTTTTTTTTCTTCCTTCTTTCTTTCTGCTCCTCGACGGGGTGCGAGTTCGCGCCATTGGCTTGGTCTGGGAACGCTTTGGTCGGGTCTGCAGAGGCGCGTAGGAGAGTGCTCACCTCCCCAGGGGAGAGACGAGGGGATCACTCCACCACGCGAGCCTCGTGGCCCTGCCGAGTGGTTCCGTGAGGGATATTGGCCTGGGTGGAAGGTAGTCGTCACCCGAAGGGACGGAGAGAAGAGTTTATTGGTTCAAATGACCCGGATAGGAGGTCCATGCCAAAGGGCTATTCGTCACCCGAAGGGACGAAGAGAAGAGTTTATTGGTTCAGATGACCCGGACGGGAGGTCCAAGTCAAAGGGTTATTCGTCACCCGAAGGGACGGAGAGAAGAGTTTATTGGTTCAAATGACCCAGACGGGAGGTCCAATTGTTGCGGTGGTGGTGGTGGTTGCTGTGGCTGAGGTGCAGGGAATGAAGGTCGTGGTGGTGGCGGAGAGGAGAACTAGGCATGGCGCTGGGGTTGCTACGGGAAACGAGGTGGGGTGGACTGATTGACAGCCTGCACCTGCTCGTTCGTCTGGACCCCCTCGATGACTGGGCCCTGGGATTTCCTATAGGATTTGGGCTTTTGGGCTTCGAACAAGGAGTGAATGGGGGAGTCTTTAAACTGGGTCTGGATGAACCAGGCCCGGCTATACAACTGGTGCATACTGGTGATATCATTTAACATTAAAATGTTCTGGAACGTCGACGTGGAATTAGAAATGAGCAATTTTACTTTTTCTTCTTCCCGGATTTGCCCGGGCACACGCGAGGCCATCTGCCTCCATCGGTCGGCGTATGTTGCAAAATCTTCATCTGCCCTCATCTTTTTCGCTACTAAATCGGTGAAAGAATACTTCGGGCCAACCCGGTCTTGGAACCTTTGTATGAACCTCTCTTTCACTATCTTGAAGCTTTCTTCCTCCTCCAGAGGCAACGTATAGAACCACTCTAGGGCCACTCCGTCCAGGGATCATCAAAATAGATACGCCATCAGGCGATCATCATGTCGGAACTGTGTTGACTCATAAAGGAACTCCCTGATATGAATGAACAAGATGCCATTCTCGTTATACTTCCGATAAATGGGGAGCTCAAACTATGCTGGAAAACGAATGTCCCTGAAGTTGGGAACAGGGATATCAGCGTGAGACTGAGGGCCGACCCTCTTATGGAGGAGGTCGATCTGCTGCTGTAGGGCAGTCCACCTATCGAGACTTTCCCGTTCCCGGGCTGGAGGTGCAGAAACTGTATAAGGTGGCGATGGGTGAGGAACAGATGGATAAGTCGATGGAGGGGGAAGCCCATAGGATGGATAATGGGTCAGGGAGTGGCCTATATCGGAGTAAGCAAGCTGGGCTGCCCCTGGCTACAAACGGGCAAAATTCATCGGGGCCATAAGGGCTTGCGGCACTGGAGCAATGGTGACAAGAAGATCTGAATAGACCGATGGAGGAACCTGGGCCTTTCCCTTATCAAGCTGTTGATGGGCCGTGGTAGAAGCTTGGCCCGACTCTAGATTGGGGAATCGAAGGGCCTGAGGACGGATAGGGGTGAGATCAATGGCGGGCAGAGTGGGCCCTGACCCAATGGTAGGGGAAGCAGAGGTGGCAGCAGCAGGCGCGCCAGAAGGAGGTACTAAAGGCGGGGCCTCTGCCCCTAGAGCTTGCTTAATCAGGTGACACTGGGTAGCGTCGAGTTGGGCCATCATATGTAGGATATGACTAGTCGAGTTGGAGGAATAAGGAACGGAGGACTGGGCGCCCTCAGCAGTGGTAGGCGGGAGAGGGGGAACAGACCCCTCCCTCCCTGGGAAGGAAACGACCCAAGACGGGTCAGCCAGAAGTCCCTGAGGAAGAGAGTCCTCATGGGCATAGGAGTGATCGAAAGAAGACATGACTGTGGCGGAGTCAAACAAGGGATTGAGGTAGGAAACGAAGTGAGGGTTGCCCCTAGGAGAGGACAGTGACCATGATGGGACGGCCAAGAGTGTTTGTGCATGCAGTGTGTGTGTCTGTGTGTATGTGTCGTGTCGGGTTTTGGTCAACCTGGTGAGACTAGGGGTTGACATGTGACCTTGTGTGTGTCTTGGTGGCTTTGTCTGATTCGAGACCGTATTTCTGGATGCCTCGAGATATCGTTCTACCTTGGTTTATGTATCCAGATGTGTTGAGAGTTCTCAGTGTTCCCTCGGGTCTCCGTGAGTGGTTTCCTGCGGAGCGTTGTTTCCTCTAGCTTAGGTTTAGACCGATTCAGTGGCTTGTTCCACTGTTAGTGACGATCTTGCCTTTGAGTCATTTGACTCAAGGATCATTACATGAGTAGGCCTAGTTGCCTTGTCCTGAGTTGTCGACAGTGGCTGTGCTACCATTGGTGCTTCGAAGTACGTGCGATAGTGCTCTCTTGCATGTCTGTACTTCCACACCCATGTTTTGAGTCTCTGTGTCTTGTGAGCCTTCATTAGTCGTAGCCTCACGTCACGTTACGGCGCGACGACTCTTTTAGCGGGGCACTTTCCCGGTATACGGTTCTTAAGCTAGTTCCGTGGGGCCCCGGTCCAACCGTAGCGTCCCTCGGAGGGGGAATACTAGCTAGAGGCCTGGCTTAGGCAGTGGGCCAGTGTGTGCACACTTGGTCAGGGGCTTTGGACTTGCATCGTTAGACGTGACCCTGACTAGTCACTCGTGTTATAGTACTGTTCTAGTGTTGATAGTGTCTTGGTCTCAGTCTAGTTCTTGCGGTAGGGTACGCGGACAAGACACTAGTACGCGCAGCATAAGGCATCAGTGGACGCAGTTGGTTATTCTTCTGGTGAGAGGTACTCCAGTCACGTGGCACGTAGCTCTTCGTGGTTCTCTTCGCGTTTTCTGTCCGTCGTGACCTCCCGGCTTAGCCCTCTCGTGACTACACTCGAGGTCAATGTCCTATCATATGCATGACGTTCTGGTCATGTGTGGGATAATGTGCACAACATTCTTGTCATGTCGTCTGGGTCTGTGTCTGTCTAGGTTTTTCCTAGGTTTCTTTTATCTATTTTGTAGGCCTCTTGCAACGTCGACAGATCGGCAACTCCTGACTTCGTCAGCTCACAGTCGCCTTCCTATTGCTGCTTGGAGTAGTTCAGGGAGCCGAGGTTAGTTCAGCAGTTGCGCCTGTTCGGTACGGCTCTTTCCGTTTCCTTTTTAGCTCCCCCAGCTCTTAGCTTGCTCCCTACTCCTGCATCCTTTTTCTTTATAGCTTTGTAGTTTAGTTTTTCTACTTTACTACTGTTGTTACCTATTGCTTACCTGTTATTTACCTACTATTTTAGTGTGTTACTGCGTGTTTTTCAGTGGGGATCCGCATGACCCCTACTAAGCCAGTGACAAGAGGCTCACCCCTGGTTTTCAAGTGGGCCGTGGTTCGTGCTACTTCCGCGGGTCCTAGCGTAGCGTGTCGTAGTGGCCAGCTGGTACCTTCGTCAGGCTTCCCCCGACTCTTTCGGTACGTCTTTTCTGTTCTGTCGACTGTACTGTTAGACTTGTCGTCTTTCCTTTGGACTTAAGTGTGGACAGCTTTATTCTGAGCCTGATCTTCTCCTTGCTTTACGGTTGCTTAGCTTTGGACTCCGTTATGGTGCTAAGAGCTATTGCGTACCATGTTCATCATGCCATGTCCAACGATCGATGTGTTGTAAGGGCTCATTAATCATTTTAGGACGTAAAGGTAAGCTGAGATTTTTATTTTTCCTTGTGCTTTGTGCTGAAGCCGGTACTCTCCTTCGTTGCACTTAGGCTTCCTATGATCGGTTGTTCACTGGATCAGTGCTTGTGGCGTGTTATTTGTGATTTTTCATCAATTGTGATGGCGCCTAGGGTGTGCTGAGATGTGAATGCCGAGCTATTTTTCTGATGCCGATGTGCATTGTATGATTGCGCAGCGGAAGTGTGTGGGTTGGTTACCCGCAGGTCGAGGATCGTTGTTGTTAGATTCTAGCCGGTCGAGAGAATTATTCTTCTCGATGTGACTTCATCTTGGCTTCCTGTGCCTCGATGTCGTCTATTGTCGTGCTGTTGCTAGTAATTGTTCTGGGGTTGGCATCGGTATTTGTGAGTGTTGGGGAAATTATAGGCATTCCTACTGATTGAGTACCCTCTGCTCCTCTGTATTGTCTCCTGGGTGTCGTGTTCTCGAGGCGTGCTCGTAGTCCTTGAGATGCATTCCTGAGATTGTTGTTTTCTCGTTGTCGTGGGTCACTCTTGGTGAGCTGCTCGATGCATGACTCGTTCCCTGTAGTCGTGTGCTCAGCTGCTGTTGTGCCTTGATGTGACCTTGCTTGCAGTTGTGTTCTGTGGTTCTGTGTGCTGTACAGAGCCAGGATCCTGCGAGTGCTGCTGTTGTTATTTTTGCAAGTGCTGTTTCTCTATGATTTTGTCTATTATTAGCACTTTGTGGACCAACTCTTGTTGGTTGGCTTTGCTACACTCCTTTTTTCCTGGTAGGGTTAGCTTGCGACTCGATCAGATATAATATCTGACTAAGGACTAGCTTGATTGTGCTCGTGGTCCGGTGCTGCCGTGTTGCTGTTGTCTCTTCGTGAATCTGTCATTGGCGTCCTGTGTGTTAGGTGTTCCCTGTTACCTTTGGCACTGGAGCTGATGATGTTGTCGGGCTATCAGTTGAGAGGACTATGTTTCCTTATTTAAGCTGCTGCTTGATATGTCTGTCGTTTTGTTTTCCAGTACCTGTTGTTATGGCAGTCGTGTCACTTTTCCTGTGAGATGTAAGCGATGTTGCCTTATTTTGGAGGTGTCAGACTTGTGTTCACTTGTGTCGTGCTCACTCCTGAGCGTGTCATTGTGATAATGATCTGACATTGTTCCTCTGAGCTTTGTACCTCGTGCTTTGTGTTGGTAGTTGTTGGGTTGTTCTACCCTGCCTTACCTTTACTTGTCCTTAAATTTCGAGGATGAAATTTCTTAAAGGAGGGGAGGAATGTAACACCCTGATTCTTTGCCGGATCTTTATTGGGTCTTGGCGGATCTTTATTAGGTTGTTCGGATCCTTTTGGAAGAGTTTGGGATTACTTTTGTAGTTCCCGAGTTGAGTTTTACTTTCTGTGTGGATTTTTCTCCCGTTTGAGTTGTAGAAAGGACTAGGTAGCCCGTGCCTTAAAGGTGTTCGGGGAAATTTCCGAACCCTTATTTCTTGATATTTTATTGGGAAATTGTCCGGGTACAATAATGATGTTAAACAGTGGACATCACGTACCAATTTTGTTTCTAACCCACAAGGACTGAAGATGGCTTGGGTACCTAAGAATGCAAAATGAGAAATCTATTTTATAGGTGTGCCATGAGAATATGAAGTGTGAAATATATTTTTCGTCAAGAAGGTAAGACACACGAGCCAAGTGACATAAGCAAGGTTAAAAGAAAAACTAAAACTGAAATCTGAACACTCAGGTGATATCCCTCTTACTCTCTCCAGTAAATGTGCCATGTCTTGATTCATATTGTGCTGAACAGTTATGTGGTCATGCATATGTCTGTACATGTATTTCATCCAGTTGGTTGCATATCTCTATGCCTATCACTTGTCATATAGCATATTGTTGAAGGGGAGTTTGGAAATCTTCAAATTAACCTTCACTGCATACATGGAGTTTATCATATGTTTTCACATCCCGTCATGCAAAAGTTCAACACTGTAAACTCATGTCATAATGCATTACAATTCTCTTGCCTTCATCACATACATGACTGCATAGTATATCAAATGGTGACATGTGAAAGGACAGGTCAAACTTGTCTGAAAACTATCACCATGCGTGAGGTGATCTTCGGATCTAAGTTCTCCACCCGGTACTATGAGTCATGCACTTAAAGGCTGCATATGGCATTAGAATTTTACTGAACATCTCACAATCACGCACACATTGAGGGGGAGTCACCAGATTTGTCATATGAGCTTAGTGGTTAGGTTTGCACCTGAGTTATGCATTAAGACTAGAGCTTCTTAAGGGGATGTTAGTTGTTAAGAGAACTCTTCATGTCAATGTTAATAAATCTGAATCGAAATTGACAAATCAAATCTCTTTAACTTTAGATGCAGATCATGCTCCCAAAAATCCAAGTGATGTTGGGCTAGCCATGGCCAAGTTTGAGTCAACTGAAGGAGTATACTACAAGGATTAAAATGATGTGAATTCCTTCAACTGCTACTAGGAGATGAGTAGTGATTTTGATGAATCTATTACACCGACTGCTTGATTAGAAGTAGTCCAAACTCTCTTGTCACAACACCTGCTCATTGAACCTTAAAATAACCTTAAATTAGATGTTAAAAATGTCATCCCTAACGGGAACATCAAGAGGATGTCCTTGTAAAATAATCTCCAGGATCGATTCAACATCCACTACTGTGTATAAGCTCCAGGAAGTCCTGTATGGACTGAAGTAAGTACCCAAGGCATTGTATGAGAGGCTTATCTTATCTTTACCTGAAAATTAACTCACGAAAGGTAAGGTTGATCAGACTTCGTTCACAAGAAATCCAGGTAAAGACATGTTATTGGTTCAGGTTCATGTAGATGACATCATCTTTTGAACTATTAACAATGTCTTATGTGATGAATCCATAGAAATCAAGCAAGGGAAAAGTTGAAATAAGCTTAATTGATGAATTGATACTCTTTCTTCTTTCTCTTGCAGCTTAATGAGGTTTGTTCTGATTCATCGCTAAAAACATTTTAAACTGCTATTGTGCTTATCCGGATCTATTCACCCCCCCTCTAGATCCTCTCTTAACCATCCAACACGAGTTTCCTTCCGATCAGCGTTATGACTCAGACTCAGATGTTACCGACTTTTCGCACCCGACGTCGAGCGAAGGGGAAGCCGAGATGCCTCTGTTTCTTCCGAGCGACCTCCAACTCCAGCGGCTTCGGGAGGGCACGTGGTCGAGGCAGTTCCCATGCCGGTGGGGTCAGTGTCTGGGCCAGCTGTCTCCGAGGGTGCCGGGGGCAGGTCACCTGGTGTCGAGGATCATTTGTCTGCCGAGCACCGTGATGGGCCCACGGCCTGATGTATCAATTTCTCTTTTTCTTTCCTTTGGTGTAGCCATGTAAATATTTCACTTGCACATATAATGACGTCAATATTAAATGTTGAATTGACTGCTTCTTAACGCCTTCGATCCCATCTCCCAAAGGGTCGGGGGGCTCTCGGGACTCCCGAAGCAAGGACATGTAGGGGGTCCGCCAGTTGCTCGGGGGTGTCGGGTCAACAATCATGAGCTAGGATTCAATGCTCAGTTGCTCTAGCTCCTCAAGGAAGACCGATCGAGTACCCTTGGGTCCAAGAGAGGAGGCCAGATGAGAGAGGGCGTCCGCCCAGGAGTTTTCCTCCTGAGCTATTCAGACTACCTTAAAACTCTCGAATAGTTGGTCCAACCCTTTGACCATTTGGAGGTACTTGATCATTGGGGCTTCCCAAGCTTCGTAGTCACCATTGACCTGGCTGGCGACCAATTGGGAGTCAGCGTGGATCCTAACTCGTTCGGCCCCTAGTTGTCGTGCCATCCAGGCTCCCGAGATGAGGGCCTCATACTCAGAGGCATTATTGGATGCCGAGAAGTTGAACTTCAAAGCGTACTATAGTTCTGCCCCTTTGGGAGATTTGAGGAGGACTCCAGCGCCGCTCCCAGTCGAGTTGGAAGATCCGTCGATGAACAAGTCCCAGGTAGGCCTGTGCGTGGACAGAAGGGTCTCCTCAGTCAGGACGGTGCTCTCCGCAATGAAGTCAGCGAGGGCTTGTCCCATGATGGCCGAGTGGCGGCGGTAAGAGATATCGTAGGCCCCAAGCCTGATGGCCAACTTGATGAGGCGCCCCGAGGCTTTAGGGTGAGAGAGGATCTTCTTCAGGGGTTCACCGGTTAACACGACGATGGAGTGCCCTTGGAAATAAGGCCGGAGGCGCTTGGCTGAGGTTACCAATGCTAGCATGAGTTTCTCGGTTGCAGGGTACCTTCTTTCGCCCTCGTTAAGCACCTTGCTGGTGTAGTAGACTGGCCTCTCGACTCCTGCGTCGTCTCGGACTAAGACCGAGCTTACTGTAGAGGGAGTTGTTGAGAGATAAAGGTGCAACACTTCACCCAGGACCGGTTTTGATAATACCAGGGGCGAGGCCAAGAATCCCCTGAGTTTTATAAATGCCTTCTGACATTCCTCGCCCCAGGTGAACGTGGTAGACACCATTTTGGCCCCCCTCAATAGTTTGAAGAAGGGTAGGCATCGTTATAATACTGAGCCAGCTTCTGTTGATATGCTACGAGCTTCACCTGGGCCTTAGCCCTATCTTCTTCGAGCAGGTCCAGATTTTCTCGCAGCGCCTGGTTGTTTCTGGCCTCGTCGAATTGTCCCACTCGTAGAGAGGGGTTGGATATTTCCACTGGTACCACTGCTTCCGTGCCGTAAGCGAGGTGAAAGGGTGTTTTCTTGGTGGCAGCTCTAGCAGTTGTCCGATGGGCCCATAGGATGCTTGGGAGGGAATCTATCCATGAATCACCTGCTTGGTCTAACCTGGTCTTGATGCCGTGAAGGAGTGTTTGGTTGGCATTCTCCACCAACCCGTTAGCCTGAGGGTGTCCCACCAAAGTTTAGTGGTTCCAAAGTCCCAGCTCTGAACACTTCTCATGGAAGGTGGTGCTCGCGAACTGCCTGCCATTATCAGTTGTGAGAACCCTGGGGATTCCAAAGCAGCAGATGACGCTCCACAGCACGAACTTCCAAATCGCCTCGCTTGTGATCTTCCCCAATGGCTCAGCCTCGACCCATTTGGTGAAGTAATCGATGGCGACTATAAGAAATTTCTTCCTCCCCTGAGCCTCTGGGAAGGGGCCTAATATGTCGACCCCCCAGCAAGCAAACGGACGGGGTTTCGTTAGTGTGTGGAGCGGCGTGGCCGGTTGGTGGTGCAGGTGAGAAAACTTTTGGCACTGGGGGCATCTTCGAACGTAGTCGAGGCGATCTTGCAGCAGTGTGGGCCACCAGTACCCTTGGCGGATCAGCGTCCTCGCGATTGCTCGCCCCCCTACGTGGCTTCCGCAAAGTCCTTCGTGGATCTCCTAAATGGCCTGGTTGGCCTCCGTGGGGAGCAAGCACTTCAGCAGCGGCGTTGTTAGGGAATGACTATACAGTCTGCCATTTACCACTGTGAAATGAGCCGCTCTCGCTCGCGTACGTCGAGCTTCGACGCGGTCGCTTGGGAGTTGCTGTCGGAGAAGGAAGTATAAAAGGGGATCCATCCCGAAGGGATCATAGTCAATGGCATTTACCTGGAGTGCTGGCTCGTCTATGCTCGGTGCCGACAACTCCTCTATCAGGATGGATCTCAAGTTGGAGACTGCGGTGGCCGATGCTAGATGAGACAAGGTGTCTGCTCGGGCGTTCTCCTCCCGTGGGATATGAACCACCTCGAAGGGGAGAACTCCCTTGCCGCAGCCCTGGCTTGCTCTAGATACTTGATCATAGTGGGCTTGCGTGCTTCAAAATCCCCTTTCACCTGATTAGCGATGAGCATGGAATCGCTATATGCTCGCACACTGGTCGCCCCCAGGTGCTTCGCCATATGTAGCCCCCGGAGGAGTGCTTCGTATTTGGCTACGTTGTTCATGGTTGGGAAGTTGAACCATAGGGCGTACTGTAGCTCGAGGCCCTCTGGCAAGAGGAGGACTAGCCCGGCCTCGCTTCCCGCGGCACAGGATGATCCATCGACGTATGGTTCCCAGGTGGGTCCGGAGGGCTGCCCCGGTGAGTCTTCGGCAGGTAGGGTGCACTCGGCGATGAAATCGGCGAGGGCTTGAGCCTTGATGGCAACTAAAATACTCAAACTAGATAAAAGGACCCAAATAACATGATGCTCGATCTCAATCCAATCTCGGGTGTGTGGATGACCCGAGCCAAAGAGAAGTAGCGGTGATGCCTCCATCACTTAGTGTCCCGCATTATGCTTCTGGGTCGGGCAGGTAGGCCTCCTTCTAATGATTTGACTTCTGTTGCTTAGATTCGAGGCAGACGGATGATGAGGGTGAGTAGCCGTTGGAGCAGTGGATCGCCAACTTGGAGGAGACGCCTACTCCGAGTGAGCCCCGAGCCTCTGAGGTTCCCTCCCGCGCCCAAGATAAGGGCAAGCAGATTGCTTAGGATGATGCCCCTGGGCATCGGGGGGCCAAGCGCAAGGAACCTGGGGAGCCACTGATGTTGTCTTCAATGAAGGCCCTCCTCGCGGAGAAGAAGTGATCGAAGAAGGTGGGGACCGCCCGTCCAGTCGAGGAGTGGGCCCGCCTGGTTGAGGGGGCCTTGGTCAAGGAGATCCATCATCTGGATCTCCCATCTACTGGGCCAGAGGCGGCTGCTGCTACGGGGGAAGCTACCGCCGAGCCTACCAGATAGCAGGCAGAGGCAGTCGATTTTGAAGTCCCGGCGGGGGTCAAAGGAGCACGGGGTGAGGCATTGACCCAGCCTGAGCCGATTGAAGCCGTCCTGAGAATGGGGATGTTAGGTGGGGATGCCCCAGTCTCAGCTCTTCTAGAGAGGACTCTTCCTCCTTCGGTCGGTGCCCCGGCCGTTTGGGCTTCTGTGTATCAGAGGTGCCGATCCTTGGTGCCTTCATTGGTTCGGGAGGAGTTCCGGCTTATTCCCCCCTCCCTGCTTTTTGAGAAGGTGATGGGGGGTGGCCAGATTGTAGCCCAGCTGGGGGCCGAGATAGCCGATTACTTCGTGTGGCTGGACAGTGAGGAGAGGTCCCTCTCTTGGGCCCGTGTCGAATCTGATCGGAGGATCGAGCAACTGACTTCCGAGCTCAAAGTCCTTCGGCAGGAGGCAGCCTCGCTTTGAGTACAGACTCGGTCGAGCCAGGAGGAGGCTCGGACGCTAGCCGAGTAGCTAGCCCAAGCTCGTTATATGGCCGACCTGAAGAACAAGCTCCTGGAAGAGGAGCGTCAGGCTCAGGTCAAGCGTTACGAGCAGTGGAGGGCCGAGCGGGAGGAGCTCAACAACCATGCTTGTGAGGTCAAGCGAGTGTGGGGGGAAGCCGAGGTTGTGCGAGTCGAGGCTAAGACGAAGCTGTCCGAAGTTGAGATGAAGTTGCTCAGAGCCGACTAGAGGGTGGCTGAGCTCGAGAAGAAAGCAGAGCAAGCTGGGGTGGAGGCGATCGACCGCTATAAGAGCTCGGTGGATTGTCACGTAGCTCTCCAGAAGGCTATCTTCTCATACTACGAGCTAGGCTACCGATCGGGGCTGCGGAAGGGGTGCACCAAAGGTTTTCATCGAGTAGTCACCGAGGCCCAGCAGCAAGTGCTCGACGAGCTCATTTTTTCTTTCGGGCAGCGCTATGACTCGGATGAAGATGCCACAGATTCTCTGTCACTCCCCGAATAAGGCGAAAATATCAAATCCTATAAATCTAATAAACTTAATAGACCTAATAAACTCAAACAAAGAAACCAACAAAAAGATTTCTTCACCTTATCCTAGACCTTCTGTCTGAGCAAGATTTGTTGATCCCGACGTCTCCACGGGTCAACGTCCATATTCTGTCATGGCTTAGACCTCACGTCTTCGCCAAGCCCGTCGACTTTGACATGACGTCAAGTTGACACCCTCATTTACACATTCTACCCTTGATTCAGGCCTTCCGTCTGAGCAAGGTTCGTTGACTCTAATGTTTCGTCAGGTTGACACCAATATTTAGCCCTGGGTCTAGGCCTCTCGTTCATCTACCATCTGATTGACCCTCACCCTAAAACCTTCTATCAGGGTAGGGCCCATTGACTTCGACAAGACTTCGAGTCAACATCCATTCTATATTCTACCCTTTGCTTAGGCCTCACGCCTCTGCCAAGTTCGTTGGCTTCGACAGGATGTCGAGTCAACACACATATTCCATATTCTGCCCTTGGCTTAGGCCTCAAGCCTCTGCCAAGTTCGTTGGCTTCAATAGAATGTCGAGTCAGCACCTATCTTATATTCTACCTTTGGCTTAGGCTTCGCACCTTTACCAAGTTCGTTGGCTCCGACATGACATTAGGTCAACACACATATTTCATATTCTGCCCTTGGCTTAGGCCTCACGTCTATGCCAAGTTCATTGGCTTCGACAGGATGTCGAGTCAACAGACATATTCCATATTCTGCCCTTGGCTTAGGCCTAAAGCCTCTTCTAAGTTTGTTGGCTTCGACAGGACGTCGAGTCAACACCTATCTTATATTCTACCTTTGGCTTAGGCTTCGCACCTTTGCCAAGTTCATTGGCTCCGACATGACGTTGGGTCAACACACATATTCCATATTCTGCCCTTGGCTTAGGCCTCACGCCTCTGCCAAGTTTGTTGGCTTCGACAAGATGTCGAGTCAACACACATATTCCATATTCTACCCTTGGCTTAGGCCTCAAGTCTCTGCCAAGTTTGTTGGCTTCGACAAGATGTCGAGTCAACACACATATTTCATATTCTACCCTTGGCTTAGGCCTTAAGTCTCTGCCAAGTTCGTTAGCTTCGACATGACGTCGAGTCAACACCTATCTTACATTCTACCCTTGACTTAGGCCTCACGCCTCTGCCAAGTTCGTTGGCTTTGACAGAATGTCGAGTCAACACCCATTCTATATTCTACCCTTGGCTTAGACGTCACGCTTCTGCCAAGTTCGTTGACTCCGACAAGATGTCGAGTCGACACATATCTTACATTCTGCCCTTGGCTTAGGCCTCAAGTCTCTGCCAAGTTTGTTGACTTTGATAGAATGTCGAGTCAACAACCATTCTATATTCTGCCCTTGGCTTAGGCGTCATGCCTCTGCCAAGTTCATTGACTCAGACAGGACGTCAAGCCAACATCCATATTCTATATTCTGCCCTTGGCCTATGGCCTCACGCCTTTGCCAAGTTGGTTAACTTTGTCAAGTCTGTCAAGTCAACAGTCATATTCTGCCCTGGCCCAGACCCATTGTCTCTTCCAGGTTGGTCTTTTCACTGCAGACCATAAGTATAAATGTGTCCCACAATCAAGAACTAGACCCACATAGGCATGACCAATTGGGACCACACAGTCCCACAACGGCCCGACGAGGCCTCAGTAATCCCTACCAGCACCTCTAGCCACTACCTCAGGAAAGCATGCTGGAACGGTCCAGAAGCTACGTCTCATAGACAAAAATCAGAACCTGAAAATAGGAGAGTCACGTCTCACGTGACAGGGGTACCTGCCCACTAGAAGCAAGGCCGGATGTGTCCACTGACATCTTAAATCGTGCCTCAGGTGTCTCGCTATGATGTCCCAAGCAAAGACAAAGACACCGTATAGTAACCAGTACCACGAACAAGAACTAGCTGGGGTCACGCTCGTCAGCGCGGGTCCAACTGCCCCTAACCATGTGTGCACACACTGACCATGCGTCCTAGGTCAGGCCTCTTATTGGTTTTCCGCTCAATCGGACTCGGGCTACAAGATGTGGGGCCCTACGGTAACCAGTCTAAAAATTATCTCTCTCAGGTAAAGCCTCACCACCACTCCCTGGTGGGACCACACGCGTGTCGGAAGGCTACGACTGGTGGGGAGTCACTGATGTGACCACTCTCCGAGGAGAAACTCCGAGAACCACGCACGCACCTTGCATGAAAGTCACGAAGAACCAAGTGGCGCTAAGCCACTAGACTGTGGACAGCCCTCTAGACTCACTAAATCCAACGGTCCTTAAGTCACAAGACTCGGGGTTAAGACCGTTACACCGAATGGCGCCATGCCATCAATCTGCCCTAACCCTTTGGTCAGAAACCTCGGCACGATGACTCACAGGTAGTTCACAACCATCGAGACCATTCCCAATCCTAGGGAAAAGTGGGGAACCTCCAGCCCCAAGCTAGGTGACTGGACTCGGGGTCCAAGGTCGTACGCACAGCCCACTCGGAAACCACCATCCGAAGAAGCTCACGATGTGCGGGGCAAACCTCACCGCACTCACACTGATGCACGGTGACTCGATCAAGTGTAACACAAGGACTTGGAACACATGGAGTAACCTAGACTCTCAAACTCATGGGCCACTAATCAAGGTAGCATGGTATCTCCAGACACCCCAAAACACGGACACGAGACCCATGGGGCGCCCGGGACACTTACAAGATCGAAGGTCGACCACTGGGTCGCAACTTGGTCGACCGGAGTCCAACACAAACCTTAAACGAGCACGGCAAATGTGAAAGCCAAGAGGCGGTCCTCCCTAGGTAGTCATAGAGTTGGGCGGTCTGGCTAGGATGGCGTAGCCAAGCATGGTGGTCTAGCCAGGACCGCATAGCCCCAGATGCCTCTAGAAACTTGGCGGTCGAGCCCCGACTGCAAAACCAAGCATGGCGGTCCATTACATGACCGTTGGGCATCACCTAGCGGTCAATAGCGTGGCCGCTATGCTTCCAGACTTCACGTTCTTGTGCATATGTTGTCTGCATATGTTGTCTAGCTTTGATGATGCCAACATACATAATATTCTATTTTGATGATAGCAACAAAGTACATTCATGAGCAACAAAGCACCACCATGAGACATTGTTCGACTTAATCATGCAGGGCAAGCATCATTTGTTACATCCGAGCCCCGGTACGGGATGGAGAACTTAGGTCCAGAGATCACCATCACGCATAGCGAGAGCTTTTAGTCGGGCATAACCCGGCCGTCTGCTAAATGCCATTTGATATACTGAGGGCTCGGTCAAGCAAGCGTGCATCAAAATAGTGACATAAGTATGATCATACATAACTGTATATCACCATGAACATATGATTAATACTATGTCTGATTATTAGCTTTCTCTCTCCCTTTTTTTTGTCAGGCTCATAACTCATTGAGGGTTTTATTCCCTAATCATATGTTAAAGGAAGTTATTAAACCCTTGGTAAAAGGGTAGGAGCTGACTCGGGGTCAAACAGCGTTCACTGAGGGGTAGCATGGTTTAAGGCATCCTTAGATGATGATTTGGCAGAGAGATGGTACAGGAGGGGTGAATCAGTGGTGCTGCCATCGATTCGTTGAACGAAGGAAAGGTGGAATTGGTGGCAATGCCACTGAACCACGAGGGAGGAGAGGGGAGTGTTGGAATCCTGGTTTTGATGATAACACCTATGAATCATGATGAAACTAAACTGCATAAGATCTTTCACATTAAACGATCCTTCTATTTGTCTAAGTGTCAGACCTAAGGTCGATGCATGTTCAGGTCCTAATTAATTTAGGTCGATGCATGTTTCTCATCTAAGTTAGACATGTCGATGCACATTCACACTTTCTTCACATAAGGTCAATGCACATTTCTGCATTAAGTATAATAGGTCAGTGCACATTTTCATCTCAAGTGTGTCAGGTCGATGCATGCATCCATATTCATCCACATAGGTCAATGCATCCTTAGACTACGTTGTAGAATAAGGTCGATGCATGTTCTTGCATTAAGTCATTCAGGTCAATGCACATTGCATCCTGCGTGAAGCAAGGTCGATGCACATTGTGTCTTGAGCAAAGCAAGGTCGATGAACATTGTACGTTATGTAAGGCAAGGTTGATGCACATCCTTATACTCATTCCATAAGATCGATGCTCATGCCTGTGTTATGCACTTCAGGTCGATGCATGTTTTGCAGCTTGTCCTATAGGTCGATGCATGTACTGTAGCATACACCATAAGGTGGATACATATACTCTAGCACACTGTACTTGGTCTGTGCATGTATAGAGTCTAAGATCTACGCATCCGTAGAGTCTGTGCATATACATGTCTGTGCACATGTAGGTCTGTGCATGTCTAGGGTCTATGCATATAATGCATCCAAGTCTGTGCACATGAAGAAACTAGGGTCAATGCACATGAGGGTTCTGGTTGTCAGGTTTATGCATTAAGTCCATACTTAAAGCATTTGCATTAACATACACTCCCATGGTCTGAGCATATGATTTTTCTGATGTTGGCTTAAGTCTGCTTTCTTATGAGCAATAATGATGATAAAGGTGTTTGACGGAATGACTCATGTCTTTTTGACAGGATTAACTCAAACACTTAAAGTGCAGTTACTCAAGTGGGCACATGATCCAAGACCCGAGTTAAGGAAACACGTGATCCGAGGCTACTTCCTCTCCATGTATACTCAGACACGTGGCCTCGCCTAATCCTACATAATTGACACGTGAAATTATCTTACTGATAGAGGCATTGGCGGGAATTCTCCCTCTACGCACCAAAGCCAATCTAAGTGGGGTCCACACCATCAGGCTTGAGGGCATATAAAAAGAGAAGATCTCTGAGAAGTTGTGTACAAGAAAGAGAAGAAGATACGGAAGATATCGAACAAGGAAGAGTGATAGCACATAGCAGAAAGTAGAGAGAGGAGAAGCAGAGAGACGGTAAGAAGGAAGAGAGATAGTAGAAAGCAAAGAGAGGAGAAGTAGAGAGAGGAGAAGCAGAGAGAGGAGAAGCAAATAACAGATAAGATCGAAGGCAGATAGATAACAGGCAATTGAGAGAGAAAAGTGAGGAGTAAGCTGTAGATTTGGAGAGAAAATTTAAAGCAGAGTACCAGAAGAGGAGAAGAATGGAGAGCTACTCCAGTCATGATCTCTAGATCAAATCTAGAATCATTTGCACAATCTTGAGCTACATTGGTTTTCTTGTTATATCTAATCGTTGTTTTTAGTTTCTGTGTTTCTTCCATCATTTTCTTCAAGCTGTAAGTCAGCAGAGCAAGCTATGATGCTCAGCGATGAGGATTAGATCCTCAGACAGCAAGCTATGGTACTCAGCTGTAAGCAAGTTGTGAGGCTCAGTAGTCCAAGCTATTGGTCAGCGGTTGTAGGGATTCGTCCCCGAAGCTGTGGATCAGCGGTTAAGCTTGTTAGGTATGATAGGTGCAACCAGATCAAGAAGGGAGGTTGAATAGATCCGTTGACAAATTATGCCCAATTTAAAACATAGCTATTTAAAGAACAATTCACTGCAGTAGTGCAGATAAAGCACATAAACATAATGCGCATCAGATTAAGCATAAGTGATACAAGAGCTGGAGTGAAGAACCGTGCTCAGACTGTGAAGATCAACGCACCCACAAAGGTTTATGGTTCAGCAAGGAGGTGCATTGACATAGCAAGCTTGTGGTGGTAACACGCCCACACAATTAGATCAGGAGTCAAGAAAATAGCTGCTTAGTAGGTTCCTAGTGTGTGTGTGAACAGAGTGATAAAGTGAGCGGTGGAAAGCAACTAAATCTGCATGCGAGAGTGCTAGCACACGAACCTGTGAATGGGGGGAAGAGGATAATGAGCAATCGCACACAAGCAACCCACTACACTGGGATTTTTAAGGTGGTTCAACTGTAAACCCACAACCTACATCCACCCCTCACCAAACTCAGTGAGGCTTACCCTTGCAAAAGCAAGAACCATGGAGAACCTCCACAACAAATGCTGACTCACAATTGAACACGGGGACAAGCCCCACACGAGGAGTAGACTCCTCACGAGGATGAAGTCCTCACCACACACACGGGGACAAGCCCCACACGAGGAGCAGACTCCTGATGAGGATGAAGTCCTCACCACACACACGGGGACAAGCCCCACACCACGGAACGGAGAACCCTCTTTCTACCTACCTACACACAAACTGGCAGGGACGGTTCAAGATGAACAAAAAACATGAGACAAAAAGCTCGTTGCAAGTGCAGTGGGAAAAACACAAAGAAAAAGAAGAACAAACACCAACTCAGTCTTCAGATAGAGATCTAGAAGTTGGTGACTGCAGCTACAAGTTTAGATCTGACGATCAATCTTTTCAAGCAACGGTAGACTGCAGGGCTGGTCTCTCTCAAGGCTGATCTCCTTTTCTTCTTCTCGCACAACACTAGACTGAATCAAACTTGTGTTGGGCTACTCTCACATGCTTCTCAAGGATGTTCTTTGTAAATGCTCAATGGCGTGGCTCTCTGGGCAGCAGCTACTTCAGATCGAGAGACACCTTGAGCGACAGTGTAGGACTACGAGGTAGTGAGAACAGAGTTGGCTAGCTGAGTGAGGGGTTAGCTGGCTGGTTTTGTGAGAATCTTACTCAGCTCCTTTCTCTTTTTCTTCTTTTGCTTCCTTACGTTCTGCTCTATCTCAGGGTTAGCCTTGAACTCTAGTAGCAGTATCATCATACATGGGCTCCCCCTTTTATAGACGTAAGAAATCCTTCCCAGTTGAAGGTTCCAGGCTGAATGTGATTGGATCTTCATAAATAATCATTTATCTTCAAGGACCCTTTATCTTGGCAGCCTCTGATAGGCCAGGGAGGCAGTAGAGAAATTTCCACCATTTTGTTACTTTGGCTGGTCGCGGGACTAAGGTATTAGCACTCACGGAGATGGGGAACAATGATTAGAATGTGAATTACAGGGGATTAGTAGAGCAACCTTCACCCAGGGGGGCGAACTTAGAAAGGTCTACACTCTCCACCAAAGCCCAAGAAGCACTTCGACTCCACCAACCCCACCCGACCAACCCAAGACTCCAATTCCCCAATTCCCCACAGACTGGCTCCAACCCCTTGGCCAATCCGTGTAAACCCCTTGTGACCCTTCACCTTCCCCTATAAAACCCCCCTTTGGGAGCCCAAGAGGCATCACTCAATGGGCAATCAATGCAAGGAGCTCAGCCCGGACTACAAAGGCGCGCTAAGGAGAATTGTGTGTGTTTGCTAGGCTCACGCCGAGGGCATGTCGCACAAGCATCCCTCATATGGCGTCTAGCCCAAACACCAATCTCTGGGAGATTTGTGTGTGTGTTTGCTAGGCTCACGCCGAGGGCATGCCGCATGCGCATCCCCCATACGGCGTCTAGCCCAAACACCCACCTCCGGCCCCCTTGTTGTAATGAACGTATGTCTTCTCGATAATCGTGCACGACTCCAGATCTTACTTGGTGAAAGCACTCTGCCCGGGTCCTGCCTCGATAGTCATGCATGACCCTGATGCTACTTGGTGAAAGCACTCTGCCCGAGCCCTGCCTCGATAGTCAAGCGCCCCCAGATGCCGCTCTACAGGAACACCCGACTGGGCCTTGCCTTGGCATTCGTGCATGACCCAGATGCCACATCATGAGAGCACCCTACCCAGTCCCTGCCTCAACGAGCGCACACTATCCAACGTTGCTCGATCGAGCCACCCTACCTTGTCTCTACCTCGGCGCTCGTGCATGGCACAATCATTGCTTGATGAGAGCCCCTACCCAGTCTCAGTCTCAATGATTGTGTGCCATCATACGTGGCTCAGTCGAAGCGCCCAGCCTGGTTCCCTATCTCGATAAACGTGTCCTCAACACCGTTATCCAGATAATATGCATACTTCACAAGTCCCGGCGTAAGATGAAGTGCCAGGCCCCTGCCTCTATCAATGGGAAGGTCCAGCGGCGCCCATCTACTCAGTCACAACGGTGCCCACGGCACCCGACTGCCAGCCACTCTGGTCACATCGGGGCCCGCGACACCCGATCACTGAATACCTCGGTCACAATGGTGCCCCCGACACCCGACCGCCAGCCACTCTGGTCACATCGGGGCCCGCGGCACTCGATCACTGAATAGCTCGGTCACAACGGTGCCCCCAGCACCCAACTGCCAGCCACTTCGGTCACAACGGTGCCCCCGGCACCCGACTGTCAAGCAATCTAGTCACAACGGTGCCCCCGGCACCCGACTGTCAGCCACTTCAGTCACAACGGTGCCCCCGGCACCTGACTGTCAAGCATTCCAGTCACAACGGTGCCCCTGGCACCCGACTGCCAGCCACTTCAGTCACAACGGTGGCCCCAGCACTCGACTGTCAAACATTCCAGTCACAACGGTGCCCCGGCACTCGACTTCTAGCCACCTCGGTCACAACGGTGCCCCCGGCACCCGACTGCCAGCCACTCCAGTCACAACGGTGCCCCCGGCACTCGACTACTAGCCACTTAAGTCACAACGGTGCCCCTGGCACACTACTGCCAGCCACTTCAGTCACAACGGTGCCTTCGACACCCGACTGTCATCAATTACAGTCACAACGGTGCCCCCGGCACCCGAATGCCAGCCACTTTAGTCACAACGGTGCCCCCGGCACCGACTGTCCAAGAAGACTCCTGGCTGCCTTATAACGTAGTCTTAGCCCTCATAGGATGTCGGGAGACACCCACGGGAAAACGGGCAAACCACAAGGAAAAGCCAAGACAAACAGAAACGAAAACACCAGAGGATGACACTCTGGGCAAAGCGAACCATTACTCAACTGCTAGGCAGACCCGACAGTCAAGGAATAGCCACTACACGACCAAAGATAAGGATGCTGGCAGTTCTACATTGAGTCATTAGGGAACTGTCGCAGTCAGGGAAAAGATCACACTCAGTCACCTGAATCTACCTATCCAGAGACTACCGACACATAGACACCGCCCTAGAACACAAACCTGAGACAGACGGACATGACACAAGCCATTATGGCCAACATATAAGACGACAGACTCAACAGAATGGGTGGTCAAAATGTGGCAGCACAAGGGGATGAAAGGTCCAAAACTGACCACACAACCAAGGATGAACGGTCCGGACTGGACCACACAACCCAAGCCGAGATAAACGGTCACAAAGGAACCACACGAGGATATGTGGTCTATAAGGTGACCACACTACCACAGGGATGGACGGTCACAAAGTGACCACACAACGGGATGAATGGTCCAGACTGGACCACACAACAGGATGAACGATCCGGACTGGACCACACAACCCAACGGGGATGGAAGGTCCAGGATGGACCACACAAGGGGATGAGTGGTCTATCAGGTGACCACACAACCCAAACCCACACAGGATAAGTGGTCCGAAGCCAACCGCCCAAGGGGGATGAGTGGTCTATGGGGTGACCACACAACCCCAACCGACTTAGGATGAACGGTCCGAACCCAGCCACCCAAACACATGTGTGGCCTCTGGTGCGACCGTTCAAATGTCACGGCGAGCAAACCCAAGGGTTCGTCCGATCGTGGCCTTTCCACGTCCCGTTCATCCCAAAACGAAAGGGATACATCGATAACCACCCTGGCAATCACATAGACTCCGATCGGAGTCAAAACAACGCTCGAATCACAAGAAATGGGCGATTCTAACGAAATCACCCAAAAAGGGTATCCGGACTTCCCGGAGCCCTACCGGTCAAACAGGACCACCAATCAACATGAAATTGGTATCAGTGGAACGCTGACGTTCCCAGGAGTCCATTGACTCCAACCGATCGCAGAACCGTCATCATTTTCTGGCGAAGCCTACGAAACCCACGAAACTCCAACGAGCCTAAACTCGCCCGTTCGAGCATCGTAAAGTGCAAAACTACGAGGAAATAGCACAGGGGAGTGGGCGATCCATATCCCTACCTCCACCGAAGAAACCGCGCGCCGAAGCGACTAATCCACGCTGAAAATCACCCGAAACACGAACGACGCCTTCTCAAGATCTGTCGAGGGATCACGCCCGCCATGCTCCAACCGCCGCTCTATCCCGCGAACCGATCTCCCTGACGCGTCCCCGCCTTGGCCAGCTCCGCAACGGTGCACGCCCCGCGCCGAGAGGACCAAAGATGAGAGAGAGAAGGGAGGGTGAGAAATGAGAGGGGAGAGAGGGGGTTAAGGGTTAAATAGAAGAAATTAGGAAATTAATGTGCATCGACCTGGTACTGGCCTATACCCAATGTGCATCGACCTTATACTGGCCCATCCCAAATGTGCATCGACTTTATATGGTCTTTCCCCAATGTGCATCGACCTTATACTAGCCCATCCCAAATGTGCATCGACCTTATACTGGCCCATCCCAAATGTGCATCGACCTTATATGGCCTTTCCCAAATATGCATCGACCTGGTACTGGCCTATACCCAATGTGCATCGACCTTATACTAGCCCATCCCAAATGTGCATTGACCTTATACTGGCCCATCCCAAATGTGCATCGACCTTATATGGCTTTTCCCAAATGTGCATCGACCTGGTATTGGCCTATACCCAATGTGCATCGACATTATACTGTCCCATCCCAAATGTGCATCGACCTTATATTGCCTTTCCCCAATGTGCATCAACCTTATACTAGCCCATCCCAAATGTGCATCGACTTGGAACTGGCCTATACCCAATGTGCATTGACCTTATACTGGCCCATCCAAAATGTGCTTCGACCATATATGGCCTTTCCCCAATGTGCATTGACCTTATATGGACCCATCCCAGATGTGCATCGACCTTATATTGCCTTTCTCCATTGTGCATGGACCTTATATGGCCTTTCCCAAATGTGCAACGACCTTATACAGGGTAAACCCCAATGTGCATCGACCTTATATGGCCGATCCTAAATGTGCATCGACCTTATATGTCCTTTCCCAAATGTGCATCGACCCTACCAAGGCCTAGACCAAATGTGCATCAACCTCACCAAGGCCTGGACCAAATGGGCATTGACCTTATACATGCCTTTACCAAATGTGCATCGACCTCACCAAGGTCTTCCCAAATGTGCATCGACCTTATACATGCCTCTACCAAATGTGCATCGACCTCACTAAGGTCTTCCCAAATGTGCATCGACCTTGCCTGTGACTTAACCAAATGTGCGTCGACCTTACCAAGGTCTGGACCAAATATGCATCGACCTTATCAAGGGCTGGACCAAATGTGCATCGACCTTATCAAGGTCTACCCAAATGTGCATCGACCTTATCAAGGTCTGTGCCACTCTCTCTCTCCCTGCCAAAGCCAAGTCCCTCCAGGTCTTCAGGAGGAACCGATAGCTGAAAGGTACCCGGCACCTCCCCTGTCCATCACTGTGACTGCGGTGGAGGTCATCCAGCACTACCTCCTCATGTCTATCGCCACTGATCGGCAGCCCGAAAATCCTGAACAGAGACCACAAGTCTAGTGAAGTCTACCCCTCTGCTATGGCCACTGTGTTCCAATGGCGGTTGAAGTGCTCTAGTAGCCCCTGCAGTAGCCCAGTGTAGCAGGGCATACAAGGAGGCAGTCATCGCGTACCTGATCCCTGCTCGCTCCAATAGCACCCGGTAGTGATGGATAATCCCCATCAGCCACTCCATGGCACCTTGGTGGTAGTAGTGCGATGGAATCACGGCCTAGTGATCGTACCAGCTAGTGACAGTCTATCGCATGACTCCATCCAGCATGCTGTGGTCATCATAGCCCTCTCCAGCATACTGCAAGCCTGCGGGCTCCAACACCATTACGGGTGTGCAGGTGCCTCTGATTTGCCCGTGATTGAGGGTTCACCGGGGGCTTCATCTGGTTCTTCGGGCAGCGACAGTATGGCCATGGAGACTGACGAGAGCTCGAGCCCGAGCTCTTCCTCCTCTGAGGCTTCTTCCGTCGGAGATGCTGAGATGAAGGCAGCGTTGGAAGGTACATGTATCTCCTTCACTCCCCTCTAATGGCTTTGACTCAGGGTTTAGGGCAGGGCTGACATTTTGTGTTATGTCCAAGGCTGGAGTCCGAGGAGGAGTGCGTGCGCACTCCCATCGAGGTGGATCTGGGGGAGCCTCCCACTGCTCCGATAATTATTAGGGACACCCGGATGTCAGAGGAGCCTCTGCCCTCTCCAACTTTCGTAGGAGACGCTGCTGAGGTGGGGGATGGACTACCCTCACTGACCCCGAGCAGGGGTGTTATAGTCACCGCGAGGGCCGTAGCAGGTGAGAGCCAGGACATTTCTCAGGTTTTTTACCTTGTCTCATCATAGGGAAGCCCGGAACGTTGCTGACCCATTCTGTGTTTGGTGGGGTTGTACAGGTCCTTCTGGTGTTCTGGCTGAAGTAGGCCACTCCTGCCTGGAGCTGGGGATCGAGTGGCCTTCATCTGTCTTGCCACCGGAGCCGCTGCCAGATGCTAGCGTGGGCACAGCTTTGCTCCAGCGTGCTCGAGGTTACGCAGGAGGCGACCCCCTGCCTTCTCTAGAGGAGCTCCGACAGCAGTTGAGGGAGTGCACCCATGGCTATCATGGCCTTGGGTTCCCACGTGAGCTTTGGATGTCTGGCTTGGCCGGTATCTGGGTGGAGTACCTGCGGCTTCTAGAGGCACAGGAGCAGAGGGCTCGGTGGCTAGCAACCGTCAGAGAGCTAGAGGGGCAGCGGGCTCGGCTTGCACTGGCGGCCACCGAGCAAGAGAGGTGCGCTGATGCAGTCGTGTCGCTTGCCCAGGACCATGCTGCTCGGCTGAGAAACACGGAGAGCAGAGCCGAGGCCTTGGCGAAGGCCCTAGAGGAGCAACGGCGAGACATGGAGCTCGCTAGGGTCGAGTGGCAGACTGTCAAGATGAGTGCCGAGGTGAGCGCGCAGCTTGTGTCGGCCTTGAAGGCAGAGCTGGCTGCCGTGGAGTCCCGCTTAGCGGAGCTGGAGGGGAGCGAGGTTGGGCTGTGATTGTATCACTTCCCCTTCCTTTTTTGTTATCCAGATTGTACATTTTTCTTACCCCAAGGGCATGTCTTGGGCTCCCCTTTTATTGAGTACTAATGACAAATTCTAGATTTTGATATTATTACTTGCTGGGTTGTCTCACTTCTTGTCCCATGGAACAATGTTGAATGTAGGGAATGGTGACCACTTACTGTTAGTCCGCTTCATTCTTCCCTACCACGTGCTGGTACAGAGTGTAACAGGTCAGGTTCACCCAGTTTGGGGGGCATTGACGTAGAAAATTGGGCTTGAGGGACGGTGTGACTGGACTTTGGAGACTGGGAACTGGGGACTGGGTACTGGAAAGAGACCAAGTGCTGGGGGCTAGTCTCTAGGAGAGAAAAGCCCGTGTTCTAACTTGACTGTCAGAGGGTTATTCCCTGGGATAACTCCAAGGCTCCTTCTGACCTTTCGTTAGTGGTTGCAAGTCTCTCTTTGATAAAGCTCTTCATCTCTATCAAACAAATCATTGGAGATGTGGATCGTGAATTGGGGAACAATTTCTTGACTGTTACACTCTTTGGCATTGTTTATGAGAACTTGAGCACAAGCCAGGGCACCAAGGACCGGCTACTGTAACGTCAGCAATCGGAGGGGCACGGTGGGCTCCCGCAAGGCGTCTTGGGGAGCTACTAGTGATCACCTATCCCAGAAAGCGAGTTGCTAGACCTCCACTCATTCCGCGGTGGAAGAGTTGGCTAACGTAAGGCACCAACTCCAAGTGATGATTGAGGCTTACCAAGGCCTCCTCGACCTGCAGGCGGAGTAGGGCTGTGCCGTCGCGATCTTCATGCCAAGGAGCAGAGCCCAGTCGGCAGTCAATGGCTGGGCACCCTCGGTCGCTTCGAAAATGCAGATTCTCCACCAACCCCGGTACTCCCAGCACCGCTCGTCGAGTCCCCTCCACTCTAACCCATGGATGACTTGACAACTATGAAGTTATGACGACATCGAACGCAAGCTCGAGGGGAAGGTATACTACCAGAATGACATCATCCAAACGGCCAAGACGAAGGGTCTAGTCAACGATGATGCTGACTTCTAGGTCCCCTTCTCTTAAGAAATATTGGAGGCTCCTATCCCTCCAAACTCTGGTTGCTGTCGTTTGCTCCGTACAATGGCACAACCAACTCGACTGACTATCTCCACAACTTCGAGTCCAACCTGGTGTTCCACTGGGTCTCAAACGTTGTGAAGTGCCTGGCCTTCACCATCACCTTCGGAGATAAATCTCGAACGTAGTTCGAGTCCCTCCCGATAGGTCCATCACCTTCTTCCAATAGATGAAACAGATGATCAAGGAGAACTTCCATGGCTGTAAGAAGGAGGCCTGGTTCACTGTCACTTTGCTCGCCATCAAGCGGGGGCATAACGAGCCCCATGGAAGTTTGTTTCCTGCTTCTATAAGGAAGCCCTCCACGTACCTCGTTTGGACGTAGATTTGCCACCATTGTGTTGGCTCAGGGGATGTGAGACAACATCCTCCGCCACTCCTTGGGGGTCCAAGTCCTCACTACAGTCATAGAGCTCCTCTCCCTTACACAGAAGAACACCACTTGCGAGGAGAACATTGCCGCCCTCGATCGGGCCATCGAGGGCGACCAGGACGAGCGAAAGCATTCGGATGACCACCCCAGGTTTGATCGTGGCAAGAGGGAGTGCCATGACCGTGAAGGGCCTAGAGGGAGGGCTGCCCCTAGGTAATACACTCCCCCTGAGCAAATCTTTATGGAGATCCGTGAGGAGTCATTCCTCTGGTGGTCATACAAGATGAAGGGCGACCCAAGTAGGAGAAACACCAGGAAGTACTGTTGTTTCCACCGCGACTGATGGGAATCGACACCAAGCACTAATTTTTTATTTTCATATTTGTGTCCTTTTAGTTTACATTTATATCCCTGGATAATAGAGTTTGCAATTGTAAGACTTTTATTTGCTGGTGTTCTGACCCTTTCTCTATGCTTTGTCTTGCAGCTATGGCATGCTTTGGCAGAGATGGACGGGTCTCGAGACGGATGGCCCACGAGGAGGATCACTAGGTGCGGAGGACCGATCAACAGATGCCCCCTCTGGGCCCGCCAGTGGTTATTGTGGCTAGCATAGAGCAGCTGGATAGTGGGCATATAGTGGTGGCTGAGGGTCCCCTTGGCGAGAGAGCTGTTGGAGTCGGGACCGTGGAGGTGGCCAGGATTCGGGAGGCCAGTAGCATGTACATCTATGACAGGAGTGGAGGCTACCCATTGGAGTTCCCCCTGGGCCGACATTTGTTTGAGTTTCTCTGGAGCTACGTTCCTCTTGGCATGGAGGAGGATGACTCGTGGATTCCTAGAGCCCGTCATCGGCTTGAGCGGGCCATTTTGATCGGCAGGGACAGCCTACATGGGGTAGCCTCCTACAGCTACCCAAGCTTCTCGGAGGACTACTGAAGGCAGTGACAGTTCCCTAGTGCTGAGTGCTTAGGATTCTTTAGTGGAGCAGAGAGGTCAGGGGTCAGAGTTGGGCCGCTGGGGCCCACTTCTTGGGATTTGCACGGCCACCATTGTGCTGAGACAGAGGGGACCGCCATACAGGTATTAGAGCCCGCAGGCTTGCAGTATGCTAGAGAGGGCTATGATAATCACAGCATGCTGGATGGAGTTATGAGGCAGACTATCAGGAGCTGGTACAGTCACTGGGCCATGATTCCATCATACTACTACCGCCAAGGTGCCACGGAGTGGCTGATGGGGATTATCCATCACTATCGTGTACTATTGGAGCGAGCAGAGATCAGGTACGTGGTGACTGCCACCTTGTACGCGTACCCCTACTACATTGGGCTACTGTAGGGGCTGCTAGAGTGCTTCAACCACCGTTGGAACACGGTGGCCACAGCAGAGGGGGAGACTTCACTAGACTTGTGGTCTCTATTCAGGATTTTCGGGCTGCTGATCAGCGGCGAGGGATACGAGGAGGTAGTGCTAGATGACCTCCACCGCAGTCATAGTGATGGACAGGGGAGGTACTGGGTACCTTTCAGCTATCGGTACCTCCTGAAGACCTGAAGGGACTTGGCTTTGGCAGGGAGAGAGAGAGCGACACAGACTCCGAGAGTGTCACTAAATGTATGGGTCCGTCATTTCTACAATGGGCCATTCTACTTCTACTAGGAGTTCGCTAGGGACCAAACTCCCTGGGAGGAGTACACAGAGGTGGAGTTACGCTTCAGGACCTATAGCCGGTACGTTTATGCTCCATGGGAGGGTGGAACCCTCACAGTCTGCCAGACGTGACACACCTCGTCGCCTACTTGGCTTACTGGTTGGCGACGTTCATGGTTCCGCACGGGGAGGATGGTCTACTGAGGGCCGAGCTACTGTGGCCGGCCTGTCTGCTAGCTGAGGGGAGACAGTTGGTGGTGCGGACACCCGAGCACATGAGCGGTCCGGGTCCGCGAGCCACCGGTACCGTACACGGAGCACCATGCGAGCCACGACAGCTTCCATTTGGCTCGGAGACAGCCTGGAGACGTCCCCCTCACCACTGCTCCCTGCTGGGCACGCTGCATCAAGAAAGAAAGATCATCAGTGGCTAATCATCAATAAATTAGGAATTCACATGCATTTAATTTAACCACTCACCAGGGTCTCCAAGTCAGCTCGTGTGGCCGCCAACTGGGCCTCCAGGCTACGTAAATGGACTTGTGCGTCCATCACCACCAGATCCCACGCATCCTGCATTCATCACATAATTAGTTGCATAAATAAACACGCATCATATAGGAAAAGAAATGCATTTTAATTTGCTCACCCCTAAGACCCTCATCTGGGGCCTACTGTCGTAGACCTCCCAGTAGCGTCAGAGGTACTCGGAGCTGTCAGTCGCCTGGGAGGTCACCCTGGTGCCGCCACGCTGCCAGTCCGCAAACTACTCTGCGAACTGGATCCTCTAATCAGTGGCCTTCGTCTGGCCTCCGGTCTTCCACCCAATCCCACGTGGCTCTGCCACCTCGATCCACTCCTGGTGGACGCCGAGGGTCCTCATCACCAATCGGAGGCGCAGGGGCTCGATCTCATTCAGGCAATGGAGCCAAAGCTCACGCCCGAATAAAGGATAGCCTGCGGTCACCCAAGGCTGACCCTCCTCGATCATGCCCTGGTACGGTCTCCAGACCACCTGTATTCACATCACATCATCAATAGTTAGTCAGACATGTACATCACATCATATGCATATTCATTCATTTCACATAAGTCATAAGGTAAGAGAAGCATACCAGTGAAGGTGGGAAGTCCCTGAACTCCCGACGGAGTACGTGTAACTCGAAGGCATGTAGCGCTCCGCTCACGTAAGGCAGCCACCTCCTCGCCAAGGGGAATGCGCCATCATTCCCCGGTCGGGTATCTACTGCCTCATAGGCATGTATAAATGGCTCCAAATCTACATTTTTAGCTTGCATTAGTCACATGCAGCAAAGTCAGGACATTCGCATTCATAATTATTAAGAAGGACATGCATACCTGAAGAAATGGTGAGAAGCCACTGATGGTCGTCTCACGTCCTGTCCCGGTGGACAGGTCGGCTATCAAATGTGCCAGCATAGCAGCTCCCCAAGCGTATCTCCCGATGCTCTCGAGATCCTCCAGAATGCTCAGGAACCGACAGTTCATGATATCACCCTTCGTCTCGAGCATCAGTCTCCCTAGCAAGAAGAATAGGAACCATCTCAAATCTATATCCACTCTCTCCCTCTGGGCTGGGTCATGACAGTAGGTGGCACAGGCTCTCTCTATCAACCTCTCTAGCCACTCTCTCAAGGTCTCCCTAGATCTCTGCCTATAGTTCTCTATGCCCATGGCCGCGGTCGGGTCAGTCCTATAGATGGTCCGACACTCCCCCTCAGCTATGGTCTCCAAGCCTAGCAGGCGCTCCGCTACCTCCCCATAGTCTGGTAAAGTGATACCGCTCACTGCCTCCCCATCCACTCTCAGCCCGGTGATCCTAGCCACATCCTCTAGACTTGGAAGCATATGCCCCCACTGTTGTGCACCCCTAGTTTTGATGATGACAAGCCATAAGTCATTGAAGTGTGATTTTCATCTAACAACTTCGCCCGCGCTACCCGTGAGTGGGGGGAATTTGTGGACACTAAAAAATTTTCACCCTATGTTTACGTGCAGGGGAATAAAGAAGAGGAGAAGAGAGAAGAGAAGATGAAAAGAAGAAGAGAAGAAAAGGAAGCTGATGTGACACCACTCCTTGGACTTAGCAACCAAGCACGAACCGAATGGCGGACTCACTCAAGCTGGTTCACCCACGTCGCGCACACCTGGGTCCGTAGGTGGACCGATGATGAGGATGAGGGTTCGAGGTTGGTCCTTGAGGTTCCAAGGGCTTGGCTAGCTTAGGATTGAACCCCCAAGGATCTAGGGATGCCCATTTTCGCAGGCGGCCAGCATGCCGAGTGCGTGGGATGTAATGGCTCTCTCACAACTCGCCCGCGGTAATCACTCAAATATCGGCAAATTCGGGTTCAGGCTCTCTCTTACCCCCGATGGCACTAAGATGCAATACTAATCAAGCAAAGGAAACCAGCAAAGAGAAGTGATCAGGAGCTCACCTGATCGACGTGAAGACGTCGATCCCAGCCGGAGACGGGGCATGTGGGGAAGCGTGGGTATTTCCCACACGCTGCGTCGACGAAGCTTCGAATGGTGACCTGCTAATACATTCACTACACCTCACGTAGGAGGGGGATCTCGGGGTGGAGATTAACTTGAATTACAGTCAAAACTACCTCCACGCAGGGAGGGGTGCTAAGTTGGCCAGGCGAGGAAGGGGAGAATGTCAGTTCTGCCCACCTTCTAGAATGGGGGGGACAGGCTGTCGGAGATGTAGCAGCTGCGGCCACTCCTAAATTTTTCTTGAGATGAAACCAGTGGGAGGGTCTTCGTAACTGGGTCAGGATGACGCTTGATTTTTTTAGAATTCTTCTGTCACCGGATCAGGACAGGGGCTGGCCACAAGCAGGGCCCTGGGTTTCTGGTTCAGTCCGTAGGAGTACTTCAGCAGTAGGAAGGAATGGTCACCACGAGCGCTCCTTATCTCTGAATCAAGCATGGCTGGATTCGGTGGAACCGTTGATGAGTCTTCTTCAAAATGGCACCTGCGGGGACATCGGTGGAGGTCGGAGCAGTCCGGGGCAATCTGAGAGGTGAACGGGTGTCTATTCAGTCTAGGAACGGATAGAACGGAGCACCTGAGGGAGAAAATTCAGAAAATACTCCTCCGGATGCCGAACGGGATGCCACTTTTTGTTGATAGATGTCGACTGGTGGTAGAAGCTCTCGGCCAAGCGGCGCCTCCAGAAGCCGTGGGATGTAGATGTGGGAGCTCTAGGAAGTCGCCTCAGGTCACTGGCCAGGCCTGATCTGCGCAGTTGGGGGAGAATGGGTCATTCGGGCAGTAGGAACATCGGATGCCGGTAGGACCACCATGGATGTGAAGCTACCTTGATGAGCTTTCCGGTGATTTATGGCACGTCACTTGAAGATGCCCGAAGACTCCAGGGAAGGCTCTGCAACTCGTGCCTTCTCTACTGCCAGCAAACTGAGAACTGCATGTTGAAGAGGGGAGGTGGGGAATGAGGTAAATGGGAGGGGAAAGGGGGTGGATGAGTGTGGGGGGTTTGCCGCTGCTAGAGAGCATGTGTTAGGACCATTAGCTCGATATATTCATTTCACTACTGCGAGAGAGAGTGAACTATCCCGTGACCCGACCCGGGCATGAGAGTTGTGAGTTGGCCACCCTTGACTCGTTGCCTGTTTCTCAACCGTGCAGGTCCGAATGCTTCCCTTGCTGGGGACGAGTGTGAGCTTGCTGGAGTCCCAGGTTGTATATCCAACTCGGCGTCGAGTCCGCATCTCCGTCCCGCATCAAATATCAAGGCTCTGTTCCTCTCTATGGCTTGGAGAATTTGATCAGGAGGTTCATAATCCCTGCAACCCAGCAATTCTACGCATGGACTTTGTTTGCCTACCTCCCTGGCCTCTTTGGCTCACCCCCCCCATGAGTAAGCACACCACTCTCTTGGTTTGAAGACCCCTGAAATCCACTTCTCTAGCCCCTTCGACACAGAGAAACCCTTGGTACGGCGGCCAGGGACTGTAGCTATAGTGCAAGCCGTTGGCTACCTCTCACGTGGCACTGTTGCCACAACGGCCGCACTGCCAAAAGCCTCTCCCACTTCTTCCAACTGAGCCGCCAGTTGGCACCTTCTTGGTCGTTGGATCACACTAGACGCCATCCCTAGCCCGCTAGCCACCGAGTGGAGCTTTCCTGCTCTGGCTACCGAATCACACCAGCTGCCGTATGTAGTCGTTGTTAGCCGCCGTCTCAGCCTCTCAGGCCGCCGTTTGGCCCTTCCATTGGCTCCCCATGCCACACCGGGCCTCCAAATGGCCTGAACTCGAGCCGAACATGGCACTGAGAGCCATACTAATAGGGTTCTCACTCTTACAGTCTAAGTGTACTTCCTGAATAATCCTATCAGGCTAGAAGAGATCCACCGCTTGCCATGGTGTGTTCTTCTTTGACCTTATGTAAGGAAAAGGGAATAAGATGCCTTGATGATGGATGATGTCTCACAGCAGGGATCTTGGGCTTCTATATGCCTGTGCATCATGGACTCTGTCTTGGCACTCCATGGATAGATATCCTATATGTTCCTCAGCATGCTCCACAGTCAAGAGGAGAAGCAGTCGGAATTCGTACAAGAGGTTAAGTTGGTCGCATTAGGCTACCCTACCAAGTTTCGAGGATCCGCTATCTACTATGGCGCATTCTCCAACAATTACATTACGGGAAAAGTGAATAAACTATCGTAATGGCGAATAATGTCCCACTGCTCTCACCCTTGGGCTTTCAGGCTTCGATATGCCTATGTATTACGGATCTCATCTCGGCTTTCCATGGACGGGTTTCCTATATATCTCTCTCGGCATATTCCGAGACAAAGGGGGAGATGGCACCAAAATTAAATTGAGAGGCTATGTTATCCCATGCCTTCACGGGTGTTCCAATCATCCCATCAGATCACAAGGCTTTGTTGCTTATTATAAAGTGAGCTCCGATGATCCTACCCGGGAGATAAAACATCTACTACTTTAGGGGCAAAAAATGCCTTCTCTCTTTTAAACCATTTGAACCATAGTTGTGCAGGCTTCATTTAAAAACCTTTCTGTTCATTCTGTGATACTAAAATGGGTCAAAGCCAATCGGCAAAGGGTTCACGACCCGCTGTCGTATCTGGGCCGTCATTTCGACATGCCCGACTATTAGGAGTCCATCTCAGCTCACTGTGGACAGATTTCCTATACATCTCCCCTAACATGTTCCAGGGCAAGGGGAGATGCTGTCGAAATTTCGTTAAAAACTTATAGTTTAATTCTGTACCATGTTTCTCGGGTTTTTTGCTCGGCTTTCACCCCTCATTGTGGTGCCGACCTCAGAGCTACTCACGTCCGATTATGAGAGCTACGTACCCAATTTAAGGGAGTAAATTAGAAATAGGTGCCATTCTCAGCCTACATTGTCCCAACAACATACGAGTCCGCCCAAACGTGGTCATGCCAGGTCTATACTTGTGGATCCATATGCGTGCATCGCAATGCTATAAACGGTCTCAAACTAAAAGGTAGCCACTGATTGACAACCCTATGAGTAAGATGGACCACTTATAGGGTTAGCCCTCAGGTTCCCTGCTTACCATAGGGTCTGGGATTGTCGTCCGGGTATGACCGTCTTTCTAGAGTTTGTTTCGACAATTCATGGACGATCCTCCTATACCCTCCCCAACACTCTGTGAGACAGGAGAGGTGCTGCCAAAATCTTATTTGGTTATGTCAAATAAACAAATAAATGAGTGGTTAAGTAGAGTCATGATAACACATCTCTAATCAACCTACATTAAGTCAGAACCGACTTCAACTCCTAATTCAATTAATTCCAACTCCGGCGTGTGCCTCCAAATGAAGAAATCAACTCCCATCTGTATATCGACTCATATTCAGTCGTATAGATATAAGTATGAGTGCTTGCGTTCCCCGATTCCTTGGTATATCAAATGGTGATTGACAGAAAGTCGGATCACGTCTGACTGCAAGCTATTACTATGCGTGATGGTGATCCTCGGATCTACGTTCTCCGCCCTCATACTAGGAACCAGCTAAATAGAATAAATACTACCATATTGCTTGCCTGTATGCATGATTAAAACTCTGTTCCATTCTGTAGAGCAAGCATCATTACATGCATTCCCTTCATCCCCAAGGGCTCTTCTACTTTGGCGATTAATCAAGGGTTTTCCTTTTTTGGAAATGATGTAATTAATGCCATAGCCTTCATGGTATGGCGGACTTTCGGTCCCAACACGATTAACCACTATTGTCTAATCAGTCAGACGAGTGCATAATAAATTTTGTCACGAAAGTGGCTGGCACACCTTGGGTTAATAAAATGAACAAATAAATAAATAAATAAGAATAAATGATAACAAAATCATCCCCACAAAGTTGGCACGCCCAGTGGGATGAAGTTTCCACTCGCTCGGCCGCCCACTGACCCAGGTGCTCCTCATGAGCCTGGTGCTCTTCCTCCAAGAGCTTACACTTAAGCTCGACCATATATCAAGCTTGGGTCAATTGCTCGACCTGTGACCGAACCTCCTCCTGGATCGCTCGATCGCACGCTCAGAGTGAAGTCACCTCTTGTCGAAGCACCGCGAGCTCGAATGTCAACCGACCAATCCTACGGTCAGACTCGGCGTGAACCTGGGACTGGCCATCCCCTCGTTCATCAGTCGCACCACAAAGTCAGTAATCTCGGCTCCTAACCGAGCCATGAAGATACCTCCATCAATGACCCTTTCAAGGAGCACGGGAGGGGAACAACGCCAGAACTCCTCCCGAACATACAGAGGTGCTAGATCTCAGCATCGGTTGTACAGGAAGGCCTGGATGGCAAATCACCCTCTTTGAAGAGGAGGAGCTCCATCCGGGGGAGCTGGAGTTGGTGCGTCCTCTCCAATCATCCCCAATCTCAGGACAATGATGCTCGACTCAGCCCAAACCCATGCCTTGACACCCTCCTCCTCGCTGCGCATCCCGTCAGCCCCGACCGGGATCTCAGAGCCAACCTCCTCCCCCTACGCTCCCGTCGACTTAGAGGAAGTCCCTCAATCATTGTAGGCACCTTCGGCTCAGACCAAGGCTCGGGTGACGGACACCCTCAGCTCTGAGCCCCTCGGTAGGGTGGTAGCTCTTTATTTTCTTCAACTGCGTCTTCTCGATGATCAGCACCTTCATCAAAGCCAGTAGCAGTCGCTCCCCAGCATCTTTCCACTTGGACCCCCAACGCTCGGAGGCATCACCCCTAGTAACTTGCTTTCCCTTATCCTGGGCAGCAAAAGGACCTGGTGAAGCTTGAGGCATGCTTGGAGTAGTCGTCCCCTCTATCTCGATGACATCTCGATTGGCTAGACGCCCCTCGCCACCACTATGCCCTGCTTCTGCTTAACAAGAGGCAAGTCATCAACAAAGGGCTAGACCGACCAAAATAAGAAAGTGTAAAAGCTAAAGCTTGAAGTCCCTACCACTGGGTGGCAGTGCTCGGCGAGGATAATGCTGAATCTAAGTATACTGCCATGGAGAAGACCTGTGCAGCGCTAGTATGGGTAGCTCAGAAGTTGAAGCACTATTTTCTTACCCATGAGGTTAATCTGATCTCTAGGATGGACCCTATTCATTATCTTTTAGAAAAGCCTGTCCTTTCTAGCAAGATTAGCTCACCGGCAGAGCTTTCTCTCATAATTTGATATTACCTTTATCATCCAGAAGGCGATCAAGGGATACGCCATTACCGAGCATCTTGCTCACTCTCCAATCCCTTGCACTGATTCGATCCAGGATAAATTCCCTGACGAACACCTTGCTGTGATCACTCATCTCCCCTTCTGGTGTTTGCACTTTGACAGTGCATTAAATTCTCAGGGCTGTGGAATCGGCGCCGTTCTCCTTACTCCAGAAGGAGTAACCATCCCTTTTTCTTATCAGCTCTCGTTTCCTGCCACAAACAATATAGCCGAGTATGAGGCTCTCCTGGCTGGTCTGAAGCACACCTACGTCCTAGGCACGCGCTATCTCAACATTATAGGAGACTCTCAATTGGTGCTGTGTCAAGTTCTCTCAACTTACCGCATCCGTGACCTTAAGCTTAAACCTTATCAAGATATGGTCACGCTCCTGGCTAGGCAATTCCGCAAGCTTATTTATATCCATACTCCTCGCTCTCAAAACATTCTAGCTTATACATTGGCATCACTTGCTTCTTCCCTTTCTTTCCCTCTTAGTCGTTCCACTGGGACCATTATGGTCCAGCAGATGGACGCTCCCTCTCTTCAGGATCCTTGGTTCGATGACCTTAGGAAAATCGTAGAGAAGAAGGCTGAGAAGGAAGAGTTGAAGGAAGTTTCATTGACTGAGCTTGAGGAGATTCTAGAAGAAGAAGAACTGCCGTGGTATCACGAAATTGAGCAATACTGTAGGGATGGATCCTTTCCGCAGACGGCCAATGCTGAGCAGTGGAAGGCCATTAGAAGAGTCACCGCAAGGTATACAATCATCGTAGGAGAACTATATAGGCATGCTCTTAATGGAGTTCTCATGAGATGTCTGGATGACGATGAGGCTTGGAAGGTAGTAGAAGCAGCTCATGCAAGTGAGTGTGGAGGGCACGTTAATAGAAAGGCTTTGGCGAAGAAGATTCTTAGGCAGGGCTACTACTGGTCAACCCTAGAAGAAGATTGTTCCACCTATGTCTGTAGGTGTCTTCAATGCCAGCTTCATGCTGATAAAATTCACTCTCCTGCTTCATGTCTCCACCCTCTTTCTGCTCCTTGACCATTCTCGATGTGGACCTTTGATATCGTTGGACCACTTGGCGATCCTAATGCTCGGGTTAAACGGAAGTCCTTCATCCTCACAGCAACTAAGTATTTCACCAAGTGGGCAGAAGCTGAAGCATATGTCGAGATCAAAGCAACCACAGTCTGTTGCTTCATCATAAAGAACATTATTTCATGGTTCGGGGTGCCAAGCGACATCGTCACCGACAATGGGCCTCAATTTATTTCGCAAGAACTCTAGGACCTCTGTAAGAAGTTTCACATTTCTTTGCATCATTCATCACCTTATTACCCTCAGAGTGTATGAAACATTGTAGTATGTTGTGGTTGTATTAGTTTGATTTGGAAGCTAGTATTGTAATAGAATTGGGCTTGTTCAATAAAAGTTGGAAATTGTTCTTTTCCATTGCCTTTGTCAATTATTAGTTTAGTAGTTTACTAAATTCGTTCTAGCGTGCCTCTAACCGTACGCCCCGATAATTCCGCCTTTGTTCGAGGCGTGACAACCGAAGAATTGTAGAGCCGACCACGACTTCATACCAATGTCTCTGATGGCTCAAGTGGTACCGTCGGAAGCGTCTCTGTGTCTTCTTCGCAATGGCGGTGGTTTCATCCCAACCTGAGCTCGTGGCTGCCCGGGGGAGCCGATCTCCCTAGACTACGTGTCTCCCTCGAGACTGCCAACCTAAGGCTGCTTGCAGAGGCTCCCCAACCAGTCACCTAAAGATTTGGAGCTAGGGCTTGGCCGGGACCTACTACGATGAGTCATCTTCTAGTACCAAGAAGCGTCTTCCAGATTGGACCCTGGACAAGTGAGTTCCTAATTTTCTCCCCAGAGTGCGCAGTTCTGTCCCCTCTGAGACTGAACCGACCCCTGTCCACTATTTGGGATCTCCCAATCTGCTCCGATATCCTCTGGTGTACCCGTGGGCATTGTTTCAAAGAGGACTTGACAATGGTTACAACAACTCTGGCCACCCGATTCAGAGGTCGGGAGCGCTCGTGGTGGCCTCATCTTCAGGCTGATAAGGTACCATAGCAGTCAAAACCCAGAACTCAGGGACCCTGTTCGTGGCCCTTCCCCAACCAGCATCATCGACCAAGAAATTCCCCAGAAATTAGACGTCATCCTGATCCAACCCCGAAGATTGTCCCACTGGTCTTATTAACAATAAAATTTGGGAGTAGCCGTAGCAGCATCAACTTCAACTATCTGTCCCCTGTTCTAGAGAGCGGACAGAATCGACATCTTTCATCCGTTCAGTTTCTATTTCAGCTTTTCCCTTCCCCGCCTGGCCGGCTTACCACCCCTCCCTGTGGGAGGTAGTGTTTGGATGTAATATTAACTTCCCCTCCCCTTATTCAACCCCCTTGCATGGGAAAGTAGTGGTGTAAATCTTTAAAATAGGTTGAAGCTTCACTGGCGCGGCGTGTGGGGAACCCACGCTTCCCCGCTCACCCACATCTCCGAACGGGATCAGTTTCTTCAAACTGGTCGAGTAAGTGCTCTATCCCATGCTCATATTTGAGTGTCTTGTTCTTTCAATACTAGTTCATAGCTCCACTGGCCCGTGAGAGTGAGTGCCCAGCCTACAAGCTCCATTGCTTTGAGTGACCACCGCGGGAGAGTGTGTGACCCGTGCCCTCGGCACCCAGTCGACCCCATTGAATTGGGCCTCCATATCCTTGGGAATAACCCCAGCCTTATTGAACCTCTACCAGCAAGGGCCCATCCCTCACAACCTCAACTCGGCATCGCCTAGTTTCCCTGAATTTGGGTGAGCGATGAGTGAGTAGTCGCCGTCGACGGTTCGTTTAACTTGCAAATTGTGCATGCTTGTTAGGTCTAAGGGAACATTGGTTAGTTGCTGCATCATGCCTATAGATGAGAGCCCCCTTTCCCTTTATTGCGCCTGACAGATGGCTGGTCCTTTATTTTTTATTGTATGTGCCTCACAAGAGCCATAATCTTATTCCCCACACCCTTTCAAGTAAACTAAAAAAATGAAGGGCCACTTACCACTTTCGACGGCAGAGCAGGGAACCACAGTGGCGGTGGCGGAGGGAGCCGCAGTGGAGGAGGCCAGCGGCGAGGAGGAGATGTAAGTGGCCAATGTCAAGGAAGCGGCACCGAATGGACTTTCAGTCCATGCGATGCCAAACTTTGACATTTGTCAACCGATAATCACGGAAGATAGTAGGGGTACAAATGGGAGAGAGACGGAGGGGTTGTGGGGGTGGAAGCACTTATACCTATAGGAATGGCATTCAAGATCGAGAGAGCCAAAG
Source organism: Amorphophallus titanum (assembly GCA_024336825.1). Lineage (NCBI taxonomy): Eukaryota > Viridiplantae > Streptophyta > Magnoliopsida > Alismatales > Araceae > Amorphophallus > Amorphophallus titanum. Next base: position 58,913 of record JANBPO010003548.1, on the reverse strand, counting down.
ATCGAAAACTCACCTCACCGAAGTCCCAATCCAAAACTCACAAAATAATCACCTCGTCAACGATCCTACACGTGGTGAGGGTGGCAGTGGCCGCGGCGTCGTGCGAGGGCGATGGAGAGACATCCGCGGCTATGGAATGGGAGGGGCAACAGCGGCGAGGGCAGCGAGGGTCACGGATTAGCAGCGACGAGGGTGGTGAGGGCCAAGGGGCAGCAGCGGCGAGGACGGCAAGGGTAAAGGGGCAGCTGCGGCGAGGGCGGCAGTGGCAATGGCGATGGGTGAGCCTCAGAGGAATTCTATGTGCCAACGATGGGCGCGGAAGGCAGCGGCGGTGGAGCCGAGGTGGGGGCGAACTGCAGCAGTAGCGGTGTCGGCGGAGGGGGCACACATGTGGTGGATCAACACGCTCGCGGGAGAGGTGGAGACCGCAGCGGCGGCAGCAGCAACGGTCCTGCGCACGCGGGAGAGGTGGAGGCCGACCGGCAGCAGTCGCAGCGGCGGTGTCGGTGGGCGGCACGGTGGAGGTACGCGACGGACATTGGTGGCAGTGGCCGCGACGTCGTGTGGGGGTGGTAACAGCAGCTGCAACGGCGATCAGCTCCACCACATTGCGGTCCGACGATGGCGCAGCGAGGGTGATGCAAGCGGTGAGAGAGCCGGTGACCGGATGAGGGCGGTCCGACTGTAGCAACTGCAGCGGCGGTCGGTAACGGCGGCAGCAACAAAAAACCGTGAGGAGTATCCACCCGGAGATGAAGACGAAGCAGCGGCGGAGGTGGGGAGAGCCACAGCGGTGGGGTAACGACGGTAGCTGCGGCAGTAGCAGGACGGTGCTGGAACTCTGATACCAGTGTAGTATCGTCGACGAGGTGAGTCTTTTGTGGGTTTTGGATTGAGACTCTGGTGAGGTGGGCTTCCGATCTTTCCGATCTTTGGCTCTCTCGATCTTGGATGCCATTCCGATGGACATAACACATCATTTTTATAGGGTACTTCCACCGCACAACCCCTCTGTCTCTCCCTCATTTGCAACCCTGCTATTTTCCGTGATTACCGGTGGACAAATGTCAAAGTTTGGCACCGAATGGACTGAACCGCTTTCCTTGACGTTGGCCACTTACCAACACCATGGAAAATTGATGTATACAATAGAAAAATGTAACCGCTATGACCATGATATAAGGTGGCCAGGAGTGTTCTTGCCGTGGGCAGTCTTCTGTACTACTTTTAATGTCATTGTCTGGTTCTGGTCAACCCGGTGTGACCCAGTGGTTGACAGGTGACCTCGTGTGTGTCTCGACGATTCTGTCCAGTTCGAGACATAGTTCTGGATGTTGTGAGGTATCGTCTTACCTCGTTCTTCTTATCCAGGTGTGCTGAGGGTTCTCGGTGTCCCCTCAGGTCTCCGTGAGTCATTTCTTACGGTGAGTCATTTTTTCTGGCTTAAGATTAGACCGATTGGCAGCTTGTTCCGCATTGTATGGCGATCTTGGCTTCGAGTCGTGAGACTCAAGGATCGTTGTAGTTTCAGGTCTAGTTGCCTTGTCCTGAGTCTGTCGGTAGTTTCCTATGCTACCATTGGTGCTTCGTAGTACATGCGACAGTGTTTCTTTACCTGTCTGTACTCCCGCACTCGTGTTTTAGAGTCTGTATCTCGTGATCCTCTACTAGTCATAGCCTTACGGCACGTTTCGACGTGACGGCCTTTACGGCGGGGCACTTCCCGATTTACGATTTTTAAGCTAGTTTTGTGGGCCCCCGGTCAACTGTAGCGTCCTGCGGAGGGGGAATACTAGCTAGAGGCTTGGCTTAGACAAGAGCCAGTGTGTTCACACGTGGTCAGGGGCGTTAGGACTTGCACCAACGGGCGTGACCCTGTCTAGTCACTCGCGATGGTAGTTCTGTTCTGGTTCTGATAGTGTCTTAGTCTCTGATGTGCTTCTTCAGGCGGCAACGCAGACGAGACACTTGTAAGCACAGCATAAGACGTCATTGGACATAGCTGGCTGCTCTTCTAGTGAGGGGAGTACTTTAGACACATGACACGTGACTTCTGTGTAACTCTCGTATTTCTCGAGCGTCATGACCTTTCCGGGTCAGCCTTCTTGTGGCTTTGCCCGAGGTCAGTGTAGTGTTATGCCATGTGCATGACATTTTAGTTGTGCATGTGGTCGTGTCTAGATGAGCGTGCATGGAAATCGAGTCATTGTGCTTTCTATCTAGTCTGTCTAGACTTTTTCTAGGGCTTTTGTCTTTTCCCTTTTTCCTTGTAGGCCTTCGCTTCCCTGGTGTCTTGTCAACGGATCGACAACTTCTGACTTCGCCAGTTCAGAGTTCGCCCTTCTATTGCTGTTAAGAGTAGCTTGGGAGCCGAGGTTAGTTCGGCAACTGCGCTCGTTCGGTACGGCTTTTCCCTTTTCTTTTAGCTTCCCTCTCTCTTGCATGTTCCCTACTCCTGTTTCCTCTTCCTTGTAGCTTTGTAGTTTAGTTTTCCTACTTTATTACCTGCTATTTTTTGTTCAGTGTTACTATGTGTTTTTTGGTGGGGATCTGCGTGACCCCTACTGAGCCAGTGACACGAGACTCACCCCTGCTTTTCAGGTGGGTGGCGTCAATCTGCTTCCACGGTTCCTAGTGTGACGTGTCCATAGCTGCCAGCGGTACCTGCGTCGGGCTTCTCCCGACTTTAGGGTATGTCTTTCTTTTCTGTCGACGGTACTTGGACTGCACTGCTCGTCTTTCTATGAAGGTCAGTCAGATCCGGATGCTGCCAGGATTTGGATTGAGGCGACTGAGCGTGTGTTCCGATCGATGGAATGTGCGGAGGATGAGAAGGTCATGCTTGCTACTTTTCAACTTCAGGGTGCAACATTGATGTGGTGGAGTTTGGAGTGGGAAGTTGCCTTCCGTTCCCGACCACTTCGTCAGATCACCTGGGCAGAGTTCGTGACTACCTTTGAGCGTACCTATAGTCCGGCCTGTCTTCACATGGATAAGATGCACCAATTTCTAGATCTGGTGAAGGGTGAGATGACCGTGTTGCAGTATCGAAACAAGTTCATCAAGTTGGGTCAGTATGCGCCGCATATTATTGCTAATGAAGCCTTAAAGACCGAGCAATTTCTTCGAGGTTTACGAGTCAAATTGAGAGTGCCACTTCCTGCTACCCGTGTCATTGTCATGGACGATGTATATCAGGCAGCAGTCGCAGTTGAGCTCGATTTGGCAAGGTTTGCAGGGTTCTCTCAGTCTAGTGTTGCTCAGTCGGTTATGCCTTTCCAGCAGTCTTTTCAGCCGTCAGCACCTGGCATTCCGTCGGTTGTGCCTGCTTCCAGTGGTCCTTCAAGGCAGATGTTTAGAAAGTCCAAGAAGTGTTTCAACCATCAAGCATCTTCGGGTTTCGTGCAGCAGCAATCAGCGTCTTCTGATTCTATTCAGCAGACTATTCCTCCGTTTCAGCAGTGCCGTAAGTTTCCTATTAGTCAGCTGAGACAATGTCTGAGGTGTGGTGGCAGCCATCCTGGTGTTCCATGTTCCTTGCCGGTGGTTTGCTATCGTTGTGATCAGTCGAGTTACATTGTTCGAGATTGCCTGATGAAGTCCGTGCCGACGCAGTTCTCGCAGGTTACCCAGCTGCAGCAATCACAATTTCGTCTTCCTGCACCACCTCTACCTCAGCCGTCATTTTTGCAAGTTCCAGCTTCTTCCCAGCAATCTTCTACAGCCTCCAGTCGGAAGCCGAGGAGCCGGATCACTCATATCACTTATGCACAAGCCATTGCATCCAATCTCGTAGAAGGTATGATTTTGATTTTTGGTCATTCAACTCGCGTCCTATTCGATTCAGGTGCCACTCATTCATTTGTTTCTGAGGATTTCCTTGCTCGTCTCGAGGAGCCAGTGACCGAGTCACCTTGTGAACTGCTCATTGAGTTACCATCTGGAGATTTCATGTCCACTCCATTTTGCCTGGAAGATTATCCTTTCATCGTCAGTGACCGATAGTTGCTAGCGAAGTTGTATGCGATGTAGTTGGCCGAGTACGATGTGATTCTAGGCATGGAATGGTTAGAGCAATATCATGCCGTGGTTGACTGCAGGCCCAAGAAAGTCTACTTTCAACCACGTGGGAAGTCAGCTAGGAATTTTCAAGGTACTTGATCTTGTTATTCTCGCTTTCTGTAGTTAGGTGTAATTCGCTTTCAGTTTTCTCCTTGTTCTTCCTTGTAATTTTGAGGATGAAATTCCTTTAAGGAGGGGGGACTGTAGCGCCTGTGATTTAATAGATCCTGAGCAGTCTGAGTCTAGAATTTATTCCGTTATTCCCCGTGGGGTGCGCCGGTGTTGTTCGTGAAGAAGAAGGATGGTAGTTTGAGGCTGTGTATCGACTATCGTCAATTGAACCAGGCGACTGTTAAGAACAAGTATTCGTTGCCTCGGATTGATGACTTGTTCGATCAGCTTCAGTCGGCCCGAGTGTTTTCGAGGATAGATTTGAGATCGGGGTACTATCAGCTACGGATTCACGAGTCTGATATGGAGAAGATGACATTTTGATCTAGGTATGGGCATTATGAGTTCTTGGTGATACCGTTTGGGCCCACCAATGCCCCCGCAGTGTTCATGGATTTGATGCATAGGGTGTTCCGTCCATACTTGGACCAGTTCATTGTCATGTTCGTGGATGACATCCTTGTGTATTCGTGGTCTGCTGAGGAGCATGTGTATCATTTGAGAGTGGTGTTGCAGACCCTACGCGATCACTAGTTGCATGTCAAGTTTAGCAAGTGCTTTGGCTTCGAGAAGTGCACTTTTTGAGGAACGCGATTTTAGGTGATGGTGTTTCCGTGGACCCAGCTAAGGTTGAGGCAGTGGTGTAGTGGCCGAGGCTGAGTTCAGTCACGGAGATTTGGAGCTTTTTGGGGCTTGCGGACTATTATCGGCAGTTTATTCAGCATTTTACTCATATTGCAGCCCCGATGACTAGGCTTATGCAGAAGGTTGTGCCATTCGTCTGGATAGGAGAGTGTGAGTAGAGCTTCATGGAGCTGAAGAGATTGCTCACCACTACTCCAGTGTTGGTGTTGCCTTCAGGATTAGGAGGTTTCGTGGTGTGTACGGATGCTTTCGGGGTAGGTCTCAGTGCTGTACTGATGCAGCATGGGAGAGTTGTGGCGTATGGATCTCGGCAGCTGAAGCCACATGAGGCGAACTACCCAGTTCATGATCTTGAGTTGGCAGCGGTGATTTTCACTCTGAAGATCTAGAGGCATTATCTGTACGATGAGAAGTTCAAGCTTTTCACTGACCATCAGAGTTTGAGGTATGTGTTCACACATAAGGACCTTAAGCTCAGGCAGAGGAGATGGCTGGAGTACATGAAGGATTATGATGCTACTCTGTTTTATCAGCCCGACAGGATGAATGTTGTATTTGATGCTTTGACTAGGAGAGTAGTGATCAGTCAGATGTTGTTGAGGAAGTGGAGGCTTTAGGAGCAGGTTCCGGCCATGACATTTAGGCTCAAGATCTCTCAGGATCAGGGTTTGACTGTCCTTGCGAGTCTGACTATCACATTAGCTATTTATTGACAGGTGACTAAGGCTCAGCGTGTGGACCCCGAGCTACCTCGTATTCTGTCGATGGCCAAGGTGGAGTTTGGCGAGGATAGAGCCGTGAGATTCAGAGGTAGGTTGTACATCCCAGCCGAGGAGCAGGTGAGCCATACGGTATTGCGTGAGGCACATAGGAGTCATTATGCCGTGCACCCCGGTTTGGCCAAGATGTACCAGAACCTGAAGAGGTAGTTTTGGTGGCCTGACATGAAGAGAGATGTGGCGGAGTTTGTGGCCAGGTGTTTGACCTGTCAGCAGGTGAAGGCTGAGCACCAGCGACCAGAACATTCTATTATCGCTTCATCTGCGGATTTAGTTCCATCACTACCCCAATCACAGATTATATCCAGAAGGGCACATTTGTGTGCACGAAGGCCGCAGCTGCTGCCATCAGGGACATTAAGGAGCGCATGACCCAAGCACCCATCCTTCGATTGCCTGACTTCACGAAGGTGTTTGAGGTCTCTTGTGATGCATCAAAAGTTTGTATAGGTGGAGTCTTGAATCAAGAGACCCACCCCATTGCCTTCTTTAGTGAGAAATTAAGTGATGCCAAATTGAGATATTTCACCTACGATAAAGAGCTCAATGCAGTTGTTCTGATTTTAAGGCATTGGAGGCACTATTTGTTGCATCGAGAGTTTGTATTGTATTCAGATCATGAAGCTCTTAAATTCCTCCATGCTTAGAATAAGCTGAATGCACATCACAATAGGTGGGTGGAGTACCTCCAGGAGTTTACCTTTGTACTCTGGCAGAAGGCTGGAGTGGAGAATAAGGTGGCTAATGCCTTGAGTCGGCATGCTTGTCTGCTGACCACCATGAGTACCGAGGTTATAGGGCTTGAGAAGATGACGGAGGCTTACGCTGATTGCCCTGACTTTGGTCAGATCTTTACCACTCTACAGACCGGATGCTCGAGGGATCATAGTGATTATGTGCTTGAGGAGGGTTATCTCTTTCAATGGGGCAGGCTTTGTGTTCCCCAGACTTCGGTTCGTGATTTCTTAGTATAGGAACTCCATGCGGGAGGTATAGCTGGCCATTTCAGTCAAAATAAGACTATTGAGGCTATTGAGCACCAATTCTATTGGCCTAGCTTGAAGCGTGATGTTGCTCACATCGTGGCTCAGTGTCATAAATGTGCTACGACCAAAATGAAGAAGCAAAACCCAGATCTTTATACGCCTCTTCCCGTGCCAGATGCTCCGTGCCAGGACGTTAGCATGGAGTTTGTTTTGGGATTGCCAAGAACCTCCAGGAAGCATGACTCTATCTTTGTGGTAGTGGACCGATTCTCCAAGATGACACTCTTCATTCCCCGCTCTAAGACTTCGGATGCTTCAAGGGTGGCCCGCCTGTTCCTTTCCCATGTGGTGTGTAAGTTCGGGTTGCCTCATACCATAGTGTCTGACCATGATGTTAGGTTCACCAGTTATTTTTGGAAGACACCATGACATATGTTAGGTACTCACCTCAAGTTCTCCACTGCATATCATCCCCAGACAGATGGTCAGACCGAGGTGGTCAATAGGAGTCTGGGTGACTTGTTGAGGTGCCTTGTTAGGGACCGTGTAGGTGATTGGGACTTAGTGTTACCACTGGCTGAGTTTGCATATAACGATTCAGTCAATAGGTCTACAAGTATGCGTCCATTTGAGATTGTCACAGGTCGTAGGCCAAGGAAGCTAGTGGATGTTGTTCCCCTACCCATTCATGCATGAGTGTCAGAGTCTGCTGAGTCATTTGCTAGGCATGTTAGGAGTCTGCATGACGACATCCATCGTCACATTGAGGCCAGCAATGCACGGTACAAGGAGTTAGCCGATGCCCACCGACACCACCGAGAGTTCCAAGAGGGTCACAACTCTATCATCCGCGAGTCTAGGAACTGAGAGACAAACCCACCTTAGGATTCCGTAAATTATACGGGAGAAAAACTCACATGAAAAGTAAAACTCAACTCGGGAGCAACAAAAGCAAACCGGAACTCTCCCAAAAGGATCTGAATAACCTAATAAAGATCCACCAAGACCTAATAAAGATCCGGTAAACATCTGAGGTGTTACATTCATCCCCTCCTTTAAGAAATTTCATCCTCAAAATTTAAGGACAAGCAAAGGTAAGGCAGGGAAGAACAACCCAATAACTACCAACACAAAGCACGAGAGACAGAGCTCAGAGGAACAATATCATATCATTATCACGAGGACACGCTCGGGAGTGAGCACGACACTAGTGAATGTAGGTCTGATTCCTCTGAAACAAGGCAACGTCGCTTACGTCTCACAGGAAAAGAGACACGACTGCCAGAACAACAGACATCACGAACATGGAACGACAGAAACGACAGGCACACAAAGTATCAGCTTACACAAGGAAACATAGTCCTCTCAGCTGACAGCCTGACAACATCATCGGTTCCAGTGCCAAAGGTGATAGGGAACACCTGGCACACAAAACACCAATGACAAATATACGGAAAGAACGACAGCAAAACAACAGCACTGGACCATGAGCAGAATCGAGTCAATCCTCAGCCGGATAACACGTCTGACCGAGTCGCAAGCTAATCTCACCAGGAAATGAGAGTACAGCAATGCTAACTGACAAGACAATGGTCCATGACAAAGACACAAAACCATACAGAAATAGCACGACAGCACCTGTAGGATCCCAGCTCTAAACAATATTCAGAACCGCAGAACACATCTGTAAGTAGGGTCACATCAAGGCATAACAGCAGGTGATCACCTGGCTACGAGGAACAAGTCATGCGTCAGGCTACTCACCAAGGAAGACCCATGACACGAAAAAGTGATACAAATGACAATCTAAGGGAATGCTTCTCAATGACCACAGTAATGCCTAGAGAGCACAACACCCACGAGAAGCGACGCAGAGTAGAGGGTACTCAATCAGCAGACAAGCCGACAAATTCCCCAACACTCGCAAATGCCAATGCCAATATCAAAAAGTTGCCAGTAATCACACGATAACAGACGACATCAAGGCACAGGAAGCCAAGATGAAGGCACCTTGAGAAGAGGCAAAACCTCTCGACCAGTGAGAATCTTACCATAACGATCCTCAACCAATGGGTAGTCAACCCACACGCTTCCGTTGTGCACTCTTTACAACGCACATAGGCATCAGGAAAGGCCTCGGCAGTCACATCACAACACACATACGGTGGCACTGCAACTCATCAAAATCGCAATTAACACGCCACGAATACTGATCCAGCGAGCAACCGATCATAAGGGACCTAAGTGCAACAGAAGAGAGTACCAGCTTCCGCACAAAGCACAAGAAAAATGCTAATCTCAGCTTACTTTCACGTCCTGAAATAATAAATGAGTCTTCTCAACACATCGGCCGCTGGACACGGCACGACGAACATGGTACGCTACAGCTCTCAACACCATAACGGAGTCCAAGCAACTTTGACGGCGGAATCACTCGGGCGAGCTTACTCGCGTAGCGCACACTAGTGCCCATAGGTAACTCGGTGATGGTGGAGAGGGTCCGGGATGGGACCTCGATGTTTCGGGGATTGGTTAGCTTGAGGCTGAACCCCTAAGAACTTGGGATGCCCAATTCAATGGGCGGCTAGCACGCCAAGGGCGTGGGTTGAAGGGTCTCTCTCACAACTCGCTACGCGGTGGCACTCAATTCGATGAAAATTCGAGATCGGGCACTCTCTCACCGTCCGACGAAGCTAAGAAGCAATACTAATTAAGTAAGGTAAACCAGCAAAGAGAGGGGTGGCAGAAGCTCACCTGATCAACGTGAAGACGCCAATCCCGACCGGAGACTATGACGAGCGGGGAAGCGTGGGTATGCACCCGCACGCCGTGCCGATGTAGCTTCGGATGGCGAAGACCTGCTAGTACATGAACTACTCCCTCGCAGCGGGGTCAACCAAACACTACCTCCACGCCTTCAGCCGGCCAAGCGAGGGGAGGGGGAAGAGCTGCAACACCAAATCTGTCCTTGTGTGACCAGCAGGGGCAGAGGATGGAAGCCGGGCTGCTACGGGCATCTCTCGGTTCTGTAGGAAGGCGGGGTCATTGCTGAGTCATCCGGGGACAAGGTGGCAGTGGGCCGCAGGCGCTGGCTGTCATCCGAAGGTCGGGCCAGGGCGCGACACCTTCGTCTTTGCGGGGGGCTCTGCTTCGGTTCTGCCTAGGACAGCAGGACAGGGTGCCGGTGAAGAGGCCGCCACGAGCTCGTCCGGAAGTTTCCAGAGGTGGGACCAGCACTGGATTGACCGGGGCTGACCAGGGAACGGACCTTAGGAGGCCAGTGCCGCTCGGTGGTCGACGGTGGTCGCAGCAGCTCAGAGATCAGGACTGCTCTGAACTACCCCTGTATGGAACAGGGTCGTGGATGGCTGTTGCAGAAGCTGCCCCGGGTGCTCCCAGACTCCGATTGAGATGAGGTTGGCGACGACGCGACCGTGGTCGAAGTAGCTTCAAAAGAAAACTAACGGGGCCCCGAACAGATGTCATAGAAGAAAGCTCTGAGCTGAAGAGTGGGGGTCGGTCCAACCTAGGACAAACAGGACCCGTTTGCGCACTTCGGCAAAGACAGCCAGAACCGGTTGCTCCGGAGGACAAACGACAGGAGGTGATGGGGGACTTGTAGAAGTACGTCTCAGCCAAGTTTCGCCCCAGGACTCACAAGGGGGAGGCCGGGGGAGCTTCTGCACTGAGCCTCTGGTTGTCTGCCTGGGAGAAACTGCGCAGGTTGCCGAGAATCACTTTTGCGGACAGCTCCAAGATCTGAAGACAGCGGGGCTGCCCTCGTTGAAAATCTGACAGGAAGACGAATCCACCGGTATATGGTACGTCTCCAGGAGATTCACGGTGACGTCGTGGCAACCTCTGCAAGTCGATGGTACACTGCTGCCGACGAGCTGGGACTGTAGGTTGAAGATGACAGGTGGCAAAATGGGGTAAATGAGAGGGGAAATGGGGTGGAAAGGGGTGGGGATGATCCCTGGATGGGAGGGGTGGTAGGGATCCGCGTGACCCCTACTGAGTCTGGCTGTGACTCACCCTTCCTTCTTGCAGGTGAGCCATCTCAGCCATCGACCAGTGGTTCTCGAACTTTTGGAGACCGCACTTAGAGTGCCAGTAGCATCTGTCGGTCTGTCTGTCTTCTTTTTGTAGTCTTTTACCGGGGTATGCCCCATGTAGTTGTTGTCTTTTCTTTTGCTGTGGGACTCGTTCATTTGTGAATATTGTAAATCTGGACTAGTTTATATTTATATCACTCTGATATTTTAAATTACTTTCACCTTAATTTTTAATTATTCATTGCTAAAAATTAACAATGTGTGTTGCAAATTCTAATTTCTGATATAATCCCTCAACAACCCACACTAACCCTTTGGGGGCCTCATCAGCCTCCTGGGTGGTGTCCCCAGTTCATGGTAGTGATAATTCGATACCTAGTATCGGGTTATCGGTATCATGGGCTCTCAGTTCATAGTGGCGGTACTTCGATACCTAGTATCGGGTTAACGGTATTATGGACTCTGGGTCGTTATAGAAGGCCTGGTCCTCTTCGTCACCCCCCCTTGTTTCCCCCTCGCCTAGCCAGCTTAAAGCCCCACCCTGCATGGAGGTAGAGTTACATGTATTTCCTACTCTCACTTCCAAAGTCGGCCCTCTAGTGAGAAGTGTCGTAGGTTGTATTACAATAGGGTTGAACAAACTTCTCTGATGCACGTGTGGGGCACTGCACGTTCCCCACTTGCCTCATCTCTAGTCGGATTTGGTTTCTTCAAGCTGATTAGGTGAGCACTTGGCTACTCCTTCCTGATATTTCTTTGCTCATCTAGTATCATTTCTTACTGCTCGTCGGACGGGGAGTGAGTGGCCGATTGCATTCTTTACTCACTTGTGGGCCCTGCCGCCGAGAGAGTTGAGAGAGCCATCAATCATCCCATGCCCACGGCGTGCTGGCCCCCCATGAAACCTGGGAGTCCCAACCTCTAAGAGGGTCAGCCTAAGAATAGCCAAGTCCCAGAACAGCAAGGTCCCGCCCTAGACCCTCACGGTCATCCCTGAGTTGCCTTCGGATGAGAGTGTGCGCCGCGTGAGTGAATTCGCCAAATCAAGTTCGCTACTACTCGTCTGCATGCTTGCAAGGATAGGTCCGTGGAGTGTTGGGTCATCTTGTGTCACACTTGGTTGTGCCACATCACGTTCTCACCATTCTCATTGCATATCTTTTAGTATTAGCTGAAGTTTTCTTTAAGTCCAAGATTCTGATGAAAATTGGACAGTACCTCCCCTAGACCCAAGCACTTGTGGGGTGAAAATTGGAAGAACATCCACGAAGGTTCTGAGATGGCCCCTAAAATTAGAGGAAGCCAAGAATGGCTACCCCATATCCCAAATGGGGCACAGAAAATCCCGAGGACTAACCTATGAGGGGGCACCATTGACCTAGGGATTGTTGCATTTCCAACTCTGTAATTATGCATCTGGTTGCTACCGACTCTATGGCCGTTAATGCCATCACTTTTGAGGAAAGTTCTCCACGGACCATGCCATAAAGGGACAAGCCCCTGGGGATTCGAGGGTGGTTACATAAATGTGAACAGTAAGAAAGGATTCGATCGAGAAAATCATCAAAGTGTTATGCTACGGTTGAAGCAATGGGTTGTACCCCTTCCCCAAGGACAGGTCCATACTTACGATTATCTTCGAGAAAACTGTAGGAAATGCATTATAGACCTGATGTATGAGACCACGGATCTTGCTGACCCATGTCCCAAATAGGAACATGATACCATAATAATCAATGCATTAATATGCTATATGCTATTGAGGTACATAGTTGGGACAGAGATATGACCCATATGCTGATCCATGAGGGATGAGGATTGAAGTTAATTGCATACAGAGTGCATAGATAAAATTTGCCACTAATTCATGCAGAGGTAGGATGGAGCCGGATATAAATATATGGGGTTCTCAAAGATAGAAACACCCTAGACATTCAAACAAACAAATGAAGCACTCACATGTGTGTCCATCACAAGGGCCAGAGTGATCGGTATAAGATGAATAGCATCATTCTACCGGATAGAATCTGAATGGATAAGGGGGATGGAGATTCAGGCAAACCTGGGACGGTGCCATAGCCCTCATAGCCCATAAACAAGTGTGAGAGAGCAAAGGCCAGCTCCGTAGGGTTCCAGCACTAAACATAGAGAGGGAGCCTGCATATTGAATACTTATGGAATATACATATCAGATACATAGGGACGACTTAGACCTGTCTAGGGCACTAGGGGAGGGGTTTATTGAGTTAATATTGCCCATGAGGGCATTGATCAATTAAGCAAACTGGGCTGCGGAGCTGGAACTTGCATCATATGCTAGAGGGAAGAATGAGGTCCACCAGAGGAACCTCATCTGATAACTTGCGAGGGCCAGAACTAGAAATCCGATCCATTGTGACTGGATGGACTCTGAGTCTAGATCACTTTCCTAGCTGAGCATTCTGATTCCCCTAGAGATCAATGAACTTTGATGCGGAGGAAAAGAAGGGAAAATGGCAAACCAAATGAGCAAAATCATGAGAAACGAGATTAGCAGCACATCATCACAAATGAAGACACTCATCAAAGAAAAGAAATATTGCTTTCATTCAATCATTGCACAGATGTACATCACTCCCAAATGAACAAGGCTGGGAGCTAAAAGAAAATAAAAAAAGAGAAAACAATAGAAAATATATCAAAGGAAAGAAAGAAACGAAAAGCGGGGAAAGAGGGGAGGAGCATTGACTCCATTCCCTCCCCAGCGCAGCACCTCATCTCTCCCTCTCTTCCTCTCTTCTTCTTCCGCACTCAGGAGCAAAGTAGATCACTCTGAAATTCTCCCTTAGGAAGGTTCGAATAGCCAACCAGTAGGGGGCCTTCTCTCTTTATGGCGTTGGCCTACTTGTATAGCGGCAGCACGAGGCTTTCCCTCATGGCAGGGGGCCAGGAATAATCTTCAATCATTGGAGATCTCTTAGCCATGCGTCCTGTACGGCCTCCACATGCCTTTGGGAATCCAATGTCATTATACAGAGCTTGGATCACGTGCCGTGATCAAATCCCGCAGCGGATACAGTCTTCTCGTGTCATTAAGGGTGCATCGATGCAACCTGTGAGGTGCGTCGACGTAGCTTCTTGGCACTGGCAGTCTTGTTCTTTGGCTTCAAGTGCGTCGACGCAGCTGGAGCTATGCGTCGACAGAGAGCGCCATCCAGCATGATACTTTCTGTCTGGTCTTCAGGTGCATCGACACAGGATATGGGTTGTGTCGACGTAGCATTTGATCGTCTACAATTTTTTTGCTTCTGTGCCTTCAAGTGCATCGTCACAACTGGGCTTGTGCATTGACACAGCTTGTTGTCCAGTGCCCTTTTTAGCCTGAATGGTGTAGTGGGGTTGAAGCAGCCTTCTAAGTGCGTCGACCTACCTTCCTCTTCTTCTGTGGCTGACTCTTGAGAGAGATAGTCTAAAGAGCATTCCTCTGTGGATTACTTTGCATGGTGTTCCCCTACATCTATGGACTAAGAGATTTTTCAGTCGTGTATGTAGCATCATTGGGACTCCTCTCCATCTAGATAAGCTCACTGCTTCATGGTAGAGACTTGCATATGCTAGAGCATGTGTCTTGGTATCTGTAGATTTTGAACTACCAGATGAGGTATTTTTCAGGGACTTGGAGGGGAGGCAACGTAGAATCCATGTTTCTTACCCCTGGAAACCAAGATCATGCTCAGTTTGTAAGTCTTTTGGTCACATAGATGGTATATGCATTACTGGTGTTCCAACAAAGAAAGTCCCTATGCAGAAGGAAATAATTCAGTCTCATTAGCCAATGGCCAATGCAAATTTGAATGTTTCATGCAATAACAAAGTGATGGGGACATCACTTACCCCCTCCACGTTTTGAAGCCCGGATGGATCGTCATCAAGTGCCATCATGATCTTCCGCTTCCCAGCCCGACACACCCCTTGGAACCCAGGCCGATACATTTAAGCCCCCACCTTTGCCGGTATACCCTGCCCCAAGGCTTCCCTGGCACGCTCCGGCCCTCCTTGGCCGGCACACTTCAAACATCCTTTGGCCTGCTCTGCCAGTGCACTCTGCTCCTCCAACGGTACACCCACCCAATGAACCTATCCTTTACAACCTTTGCCCATGCATAGCCCAAACTAACACCGACTCGGCCTGTAGCTGCCCGGACCATGTCAGCACCTGCATGGACTTCATCCCATGTGCACTGACTTTAGCTCCCAGCCAGCACGCATGCACGGACCCTGCACGGACTTGGCTCCTGGCTACACGGACCTCAAGCTCCCAGCTCGCACATACTTTGCCCCTAGCCTGCACACTTGCATAGACTTCATCCTGGCCTGCACGCATGCATGGACTTCGCCCACACCTTACACGGACTTCGCCTGCACATATGCATGGTTTCAGCCTAGGCTTGCACGAACTTCACTCCCAGATTGCATGGACCTCATCCAACCTACGCGGACATTGCTCCACCTGCACTGACCTTAGCCCATGCGCACTGACCTTAGTCTGCATGTGCACTGACCTTAGCCCATGTGCACTGACCTTAGTCTACATGTGCACTGACCTTAGTCTGCATGTGCACTGACCTTAGTCTACATGTGCACCGACCTTAGCCCATGCGCACTGACCTTAGTCTGCATGTACACTGACTTGGCCTACATGTGCACTGACCTAACTTTGCCTACATGTGCACTCACCTTAGCCCATGTACACTGACTTTGCCTGCATGCCCACGAGCCATGCATGGACTTACTCCCAGTTGCGTGGACTTCATCCCAGCCTTGCACGAACTTCATCCCTACACGAACTAGCCTTGCATCACCCTTGGCTAGCACTTGCACCGACCCTACACTGACCTTCCTACGACCCCTACCCTCACATGCCTGGACCTGCATGGACCTTATCCCCTTTGCATACATGCGCGGACCCTGCTCAGACTCAACCCCATACATTTGCACAGACTTTGTTCCAGAACCTGAACATATGCATGGACTTGTCCCAAGTTTGCATGGACTTAACCCAAGTTTGCATGGACTTAGCTCAGATCTACATGGACTCAATCTGAAACATGCATGGACTTCATCCCTTAACTCCGTGCATATGCACAGACTTGCCCAAAACCTGCATGGACTTCGTCCTTTAACCCCGTGCATATGCACGGACTTGCTTAAAAACCTGCATGGACTTCGTCCCTTAACCCCATGCATATGCACGGACTTGCCCAAAAACTGTATGGACTTCGTCCTTCAACCCCGTGCATATGCACGGACTTGCTTAAAAACTTGCATGGACTTCGTCGTTCAACCCCGTGCATATGCACGGACATGCCCAAAACCTGCATGGACTTCATCCTTCAACCCCGTGCATATGCACGGACTTGCTTAAAAACCTACATGGACTTCGTCCTTTAACCCCGTGCATATGCACAGACTTTCTGATGGGGGCATCTCTCGCCCTTCATATTTTTTCAAGACCCCGGTTGCTCGCCCAACAGGTAAAGTTTTGGCAAAAGAAGTAGAGATAAAGGAATGAGAAGCACCAGTATCAAATAGCACAAATGCAGGACGAGAGTAAATTTGAAGTGTACCTTCCATGAGCCCATTGTCCCTGGGCACTTCTTCTTCT
This sequence comes from Amorphophallus titanum, assembly GCA_024336825.1. NCBI lineage: Eukaryota > Viridiplantae > Streptophyta > Magnoliopsida > Alismatales > Araceae > Amorphophallus > Amorphophallus titanum. The sequence goes on along the minus strand of JANBPO010003548.1, from coordinate 42,571 downwards.
TCTAAAACTATATTGAGGTGAGCTTGCCTCCTGCGTCCTCCTCCTGCTACCTGTTCCTTCATAAGGGGGCAATCTGACATACGATGCTCCCTACTACCACAGCGTAAACAAGCACCGAGGCACTTCCAGCATTCTTCCGCTGAGTGGCCAAATTTTTCACAAAACGTGCAGGCCGCCATGACCTGCTTCTCCTCTTCTTTAACTTTCTTGTATTTCTTGGAACTTCCACCGTTCCCACTCCTAGATCGTTTCTTGTTATCACGGCCCTTGTAAGGTTCTGTGATACTAAATTTCTCCTTCTTGAATCGCCGATCAGATCGTCGGCTAGATTCTTCTCCTTTTTTCTTCATTTTCTCGACCTTCTCTAAGGTCCTTTCACACAAATAGGCCCGATGGACCATCTCTTCATACGTATGGATGTTTTGGGTTCCCAGTTGTTGAATATAACCGGGCCGTAACTCATCCATAAACTGATTTGCTTTCAATAAATTGGTACTAATAAGATGTGGTGCGTACGGTGCTAGCCTGAAAAACTACAATTCGTACTCTGCTACTGACATCATCCCTTGATGAAGGGACACGAACTCCATCGCTTTCCTTTCCTTGACGTGTTCCGAGAAATACTTGGCATGGAATAATGTAAGGAAACCTTCCCATGTGTGTGGTGCATCAACTGGAGGTACCGGGACTGGCTTCCACCATGTACGAGCATCTTTATTTAATTAGAAAGTAGCCAAACGAACCCTCTCTTGATCGGTGCATTATATAATGTCAAAGATTCGGTTCATCTCATCAATCTAGTTTTCTGCCTTGTCTGGATTAGAAGACCCATAAAAACGCGGAGGGTTGAGACTCCAAAAGTTTTTATGTAAACTGCCTGCTCTGGCTCCTGCGCCTGCCTGAGCCATGGTTTGGAGTGCTTGGTAAGGCCAGCCACTGTCTGCTACATGCTGTCCTAGTCTACGCGATGTGCCATTGGAATTGTAATAAGGTACCTTAGATAGAAATACAACAACTTATTATTTCTCATGGAATTAGGGGAATTTAATCTTTGAGATAATTATCTATCTTATCCCGGGCTCTACCCAATTCTCACATGGGTGTGAAAATTTTCTTCCTTGGTTCATAGGTAGGGGTCCTAAACTTTGGACTTATCCTATGATATGATTCTTTTCCTTAAATCTTGAGACTTAGATTCTAGCTCTGATACCAACTTAGCTGTCACATCCCGAGCCTTTATTTACAGCGGAAGACTCACTCGGGGAGACGCAAACAGCCGGCATGGTAAGCCTCTTGCAAGCAAGCATGATCAGAGCGCGATACAATCACACATAAGATACAATTGCACAAGTATATACTCAAGTTCCAACTTCAATTTCATTAATAATCAAATACTCCATTACAACCACTAATCATCTTTTGACAAGTTGTTGGACTCAATGGCAGGCTTGGTCGCGCTGCCGGTTGGTTGTGAATTCATCTCGATTCTCTTGAGGTGAAGTCTCCGGTGTTCATATCAGATGACTTGAGGCTCCGACAGCCTGAGAAGGCTTCAATATGTTGATCTTTATTGGCTTCTGTGCTTCAGTGAGCTGTGTCATTAGTCTTCGAAGCTTGATCGCCGTTGATTATATTTTGAGTGCCAACAAACACTGAACAGAATTTTGCATGAACCCTGTGAGCATATGCACGCACTTCGAATATGCATGATGCTGAATTGCATGGACCTTTAGTGTGCACAAAAGAAATATGCACAGACTTGGACACACACGAACCAACAATGCGTAGACATTGTGAGCATATGCATGGACTTATATGCAATTAAGTAAAATGTGCATGAATCTTGACTAAACTTGCACCAAGATAAAATGCACAAGGCAAATAATGCACTGACTAAATGTGTAGTTCCACGGGAACTTGCACAGACCATGTTATCAACAAAGGCTAATATATGCACAGACTCATAATATGCTGAACGAACATATGCACGGACTCATAATATGCTGAACGAACATATGCACGAGCCTTGTGAGCATTAGCACAGACTATGCACAGACTCTGGCTACCATCAGCTGATGTATGCACAGACCTTATGAGGCAAATACTAATGTATGTGAAGATCTGGTATATAAAGAATCATCAAAATACACAATATGGCATGGTCAACATGATGTCCCCCAAGTCAACATTCTTAGTCAACCTGGTCAACTCCACTGTTGCCAATCAATCAAAACATATTCAGTTCACAACAGTCTACATACTGTTGAACAATTCCAGAGGAGACTCAACATGGTCTGGGGGGTGTCTCTTGACCATTCAAGAGATATAAAAACAATATAATGGGGTCAAAAACCCTAATAACTTAAGGGAGATCCAAGGGAGGCTATCTAAGGGAGAAAGTGTGCTGCTGCAAGAACAAGAAGAGTTGAGTGAATAGTACTCTGTCCAGCCATTCTTCATCCTTCTCCAGGTTATTGAAGATCATTTTGAAGCTATTCAAGTGAAGATCAAGCGGTTGAGCAAGCTTCATCCACTAAGGGGGAGCATTAATCAGGACTTCTCTTTCATGTTTCTTCTCTTCAATTTCTTGAGTTTCAAGTGTGATCTTTTGTAATCTCTAAACACTCTAGTGTGTGTGGATCTTCATAGATCCGTGTGTGTGTGAGTAATCGCTTTGTTTTTCACATTTCTTGTGAGTCGGTGCTCTTGCACCTTCGTGAGAGTTTCACACTCCTCACGTGTATGTGTGTGTGTCCTTGATCTTGTAATCTCTTACAAGATAGTGTGTGAATCCTCACAGTCTGTGAGGGGTGGACGTAGGTTGCCATTGCTGGAATCGAACCACCTAAAAATCATTGTCCAATTGTGTGCTTTGCTCCTTCTCTTCTACCTCCATTCAGTGCAGCATACACATTTGTAGTGATTGACTTTGATAAGATCGGTTTGCTTTGCATTAGATCTAAATTGATAATCGCTATTTCATCATACAAACTTCAAATCAGTTAAGGTTTTCTTAAAAGGGTCGGCCCTAGAATCGGGCTAGCCAAACCCCTTTGGGAGACCCTCTGGCCTTGCTGGCCCTCTACCAGCAAGGGATCAGCCCCACACCCTCCACTCGGCATCGCCGAGTCACCCCGGGTTTGGGTGGAGTGTCGAGTGAGTTGGCCGCCGTTATCGGCTCATTCGGTTGCAAATCGTGCTTGTTGCCTAAGTCCTAGGTTGTGTCACATCAAGCTGAAACGCTGGGGCTAGATGCCGGTACTAGGTCTAGGTAACTGGTCCGCCGATGTTCTATAGCTAGACTGTTAAATTGGAATCTGGCAATGGAATCGAGTGGCTGGCCTGTGGAGGGGTTGTAGCCGCGATGCTGGAGCTGACAACTGGTACTGGAACTGAGCGGCCAGCCTGTGGAGGCATTGTAGCCCGACGCTGGAGCTGGCAACTAGTACTGGAATTGAGCGGCTGGCCCATGGAGGCATTATAGTCGCAATGCTGGAGCCGATAATCGATACTGGAGCTGGGGGACTTGCCTGTGGAGGCATTGTAGCCGCGAAGCTGGAGCTGGCGACCAGTACTAGAACTGGGCGGCTGGCCTATGAAGGCATTGTAGCCGCGATGCTGGAGCTAGCAACTGGTGCTGGAACTGAGTGGTTGGCCTATGGAAGCGTTGTAGTAGTGATGCTAGAGCTGGCAACCGATACTAGAACTGGGCGGCTGGCCTGTGGAGGCATTGTACCCACGATGCTGGAGCTGGCGACTGGCACTGGAATTGAGCGGCTGGCCTATGGAGGCATTGTAGCCCTGATGCTGGAGCTGGGGACCGGCCACTAAGGCATGTGGTTGACTACTTATGCTAGGGTTGGCATTGTTCGGCCCTGAAGGGTGTGATGGTCACCATCGTTGTGAGGTGATGCTGAGGCTCCCGTTGACAGAATGTCATGGTCGACGACCCTCGTCGGTGAGGAGCAGAGAAGGAAAGGATTTTTTTTCTCTTTACCAGCTCCACCGCCCTTGTGGGTTTTCACCAGAGCTAGCCCCCTTTAGCTTTTTCCGATACGCCCTCACAATTTTTCGCACCAAGGGGTTACCCGATTTTGCTTGAGGCATCCTTTCAGGTTTTCACCTCAGCTGGGTTGATGGCAATTTTTGCCCCCAGTCGCCTCCTCGTAGAGGGGGGGAAACAACTGGGTCCACTGGGGTATCTCTATTTTTAACCCCATTTTGATTGATTTTTTTTATTCTTATTATGGGGATCATTGTCCATAGCATGGTGCTGTTAAGGGACGTGTCCAAAGACCAGGAAGGGTAAGCGATCAGGCATGGGTTTCACCCCAATCTGGAGCTTTCGAGAGTTGTGGGACTGTGAGACCGAGGGATATATTACCCTAACCAAATGTGACTGGGGGTACTGGACTATACATAGAACACAGGAGTGCGTGATAACAGAGATCTGGGATGTACTGGGACCGGTTTTGCTGGAATAGCGACTGAAATGCTGCATGAAGGTTGACATCGACAGGAGACTGAAGAAGGTGATGCAAGGGGTGTCTGGGAAGTGTCAGGCTACTGGTTTGGAGACGTGGATCGATCAGTGCTTGCTTGGCCCCTTGACCCATTATTAAGGTTAAGTGATTCATGTTCCTCTCCAATTAATTGGGCAAGGGGCCAAGTCGAACGGATGAATTAACCTGTTTGTGATGAGCTACAGCTACAGCGCAGGGCAAGCAAAGAACGTGAAAAGAACCTCAGTCACACAACCACAGAAGACACAACCACACGAGTGCTCAGGTGATAACAAGAAAATCCAATTTCATATATATATATCATCATATCCATCATGTACAGGTGTGTCAAAAGAAAGAAAAAGTACAAGTAAGAGAGCTCAGCTCTCGCCCCCACTCTCTGCTGGCCTGCTCTCGGCGTCGCCCTCGTCGCCCCGGTGAGTCGCCCGTGGAGGGGGCATCGACCCCCGAGAAGCTGCCGGCGCTCTGAAAGGACCACCAGCCTCGCTCCCCTGCCGGAAGGAGGAGCCCACGTAAGTAGAGGCCGAGAGCGAGAACCCCACAGCACGAGCCCGCTCCCGTCCACGCTGAAGCCGCTCCTCTGACGCGCGAAGCCGCTCCTGGGAAAGGACCAGCTGGGCCCTCAGGTCCGCCACCTCCCTCTCTCGCTGGGAGAGGTCTGCTCGAAACTCACCGCGCTCGCGAGTGTGGTCGTCTCGCTCCCGGGTGCGCTCGCGTTGCTCCATGTCCAGGGCCACACGCAACTCCACAACATCACGAGGTAACCCCTCGCGCTGGTCCGCAGCAGCTGCCAGTCGAGCCACCTCCGCCTCTAGCTCCGTGACTCGCTGGTCACGGATGGCGAGCTCGGTCTCGGCTAGGGCAGCTCGGGTCTGTGCCTCCTGAAGCTCCCTCTCCTGCATGCAACAGAAGTCAACTATCAATTTCAAAACATTATTGCAATACATCTAAAAAGGGAATTAAGTTCATTTGGCTTACCTGAGCTGCGTGGTCATGGGCTGGCTGGGCGTGGGAGCGCTCCAACTCAGTCACCCGCTCCCGGCACGAGGTTGCGTCTACCTCTGCCACCCTCATCCTCTTCCTCGCCTCTGTCAGCTCCGCGGCCTGCATTATTTTAAACTCATCATTCATTATTGCAATAATCTCAAGAATATAATGAAAAAAGGCGAAGGAACTCACCAGCAGGACGCGGTCCTGACGCTGTCGCGCTATGGAGACACGTGCCTCCTGAAGCTCCTTGAACTGCAAATGAACAAGAAAATCATAAGCTTTCATGAATATTCATAACAAGAACATAATTGAATTTCAAGTTTGGAATTATACCTGAGTGGCAAGAGTCCGCTCTGCCTCCTCTGCCCGGGCGACTGCACTGGCCAGCCGCTCCTCTAAATCTGTGGTCCCGGTGCTCGGTCCTCTCGAGCTCGAGGCACCGCCAGTGTCCCTCGCCACCGCTCCCTGCTGAGTGCGCTGCATTCAAAGAACGACTGTCAGTGGCTAAACATCAACAAAAAAAATTCATGTGCATTTAATTTAAACACTCACCAGGATCGCTAGGTCCGCCCGTGCGGCAGCTAGCTGGCCCTCCAAACTGCGAAGATGGACCTGGGTGTCCATCACCGCCTCATCCCGCTCATCCTGCATTCATTCATTCATCAAGGTATTACACCTCCCGTTAGTGCGGTGATGACAAAGGCTACATCCAGGCGGGGGATGCGCAGGGCCTCCACTTTGAAGCGGTTAATATAGGCCCATAACTTTTCCCTTTGGGCCTGCTTCAGTGCCAACAATCCCGCTGCTGACCTTGGAGGGCCACTGCCGATGAAGGTTTTTTTGAATAATCGCCCGAACCATCGAAAGCTAGTGATGCTCCCAGAGGCGAGTGCTCGGAACCATGCTTGAGCGCTTAAACCAAAGTTGTCATGAACGCTCAGCATTTGATGGCATCGGACGCCCCGTGTAGGGTCATCAGGGCGTCGAAACTATCGTAGCGGTCGGTCGAGTCACCCTGGTCGTCATAGGATTTGAAGGTCAGTAGAGAGACTCGGGGAGGGATCTCTGCCTCCAGAATGTTGTTAGAGAATGGGATCGCTCCTTGCCCTCTTTTGTGGAGCTCTACTATAGGGCCTGAAGGGCATGCTCTTGCTCGATGAAACGTCGCTCGAAGTCTCGCAGATGGAGGGAAAGCTCCGACTGGCATCAAAATAGTGTCGGGGGGCTCAGGGTATTCCCTTGGCTTCTTCCCTGTTGTTCGATCGCAGGGGCATCCATCTCCGTGCGTTGGTGGGGTAGCCCAGATTTTCTTCCCCGTAGATTGGAGGAGGCTTCTTGTTCCACGGGTGGGGGTTGCGAGGGTCCACCCTGCTCCTTCTGGATCAGGCACCCGTCTTGAAGAATGAAATAGCCTTCGACTGTCAACTGGGAGACTTCCACGCGAGGGACTCGTCTGAGGAAGCTGCGACCTCTCCTCCCTGTCTACCTGGGTCCTCATCAAATCGACGAGGATATCCAGCTTGGCGTTGAGGGTCTGGAGGGCATCAGGGTTCCCTAGAATGGGTTGTCCTCTAGTGGCCTGTGGAGATAAGACATTGGCCAGGCTGTTGGAGAGGGGGCTTGTCAAAGAGTGCGACAGTGTGCGCTCCCTATCCATGGCAGCTGGTGCCTTCCCTTTCTCGCCGGTGTTTCTCCTACTAGTACTCCTCCGCACAATATGGCTCCTTGCTCATTACCCACATATGACACTTGATGAAGAGGCGTAATCTCATGTTGAAACTTGAGGTGTCCGATCTGGTATGGATGTTGGATGATTGCCACGCTAGTCTAGAGTTCTGCAAGGCAGGAAATAGATCAGGGGTGCCCAAGGTGATGGCCCTGGGGAAAACCCTCTGATGCTTATTGTTGGGTCCCGCGATCAATGACACCCAAGAGGGGGGTGAATTGGGTGTTTACCAATTATAACAAAACTCTTTGTCTTTTATCAAATGTGTGATAAACACTCTAACTGGGAAGTTGAGATCTGTTCAACTACAGATTAGAACATAACATATACTACCCCTTACACTAGTTGGCAAGACAAGTACTACGTAGTGGAATTAACACCCTTAACAAGATTGAGATAATTAAGAAGCAAGGAAGCAGATTCTCTCAATCTCTCCGTTCCCACACGATCATATAATGGTTGTGACAATCAAACCAAGCCCACGCACAAGGCAGTCCACAATACACAGGGATTTTTTGCAGATATTAAATGAACAAGCACAAGATATGGAGCAAGGGTTAGAGCTCACCTAGTTGGTTTGTAGAAACCAACCCCGTTCGAAGACGTGGGCGAGCAGGGAAGTGTGGTTCCCCACACACTGTGTCGATCCCGCTTCCCCTATTAGCAATACAAACACTACTCCCCGCACAGGGGGGTTGGACAAAGGGATGGGAATTTTATAGTTACAACAAAATACTACCTCCGCGTAGGGAGGGGCGCTAAGCCGGCCAGGTGGGGTGGGGAAGAAAGCCAAGAAGTTGTGGAAGCAATGATTCGCCCGAATCTGCCAGCTTCAGGAATGGGCTGACCATCGGTCGCTGTTGACGACTCCATGGTTTAACGCGAACTCGGATGACGGCGAAACCAGCGCCAAAACGTTGGTAGCTGGATCAGGAAGTCATCAGAATTTTTGGGGAGCGACCTGGAGTCGCCTCTGGTCGCAGTTGGCTTTGTGGCAAGGTGGCTCTGCCTAGACTGGTTCTGTTCCCCGGACGTAGCAGCAGGAAGGTGGCACTGGTATGAGTGCTCCCGTAGTCGGAATGGTGTGGGACCAAAGCCGGCGCGTCCGTCTACGAGTCTCCTTTGGTCTCCGACCAGGAAGACCTCTAGGAGTGGTCGGAGCAGAGAGATAGACTGGGTTTTTGTGGACTGACCTGCGCACCCTAATGAGAAAATTCAGAACAAGTGGTCCCGTTCTCCGAATGCAGTTCCGTCAATGGGGTTGGAAGGAGAACTGGTCAAAGAATGCCCCGGCCAAGTGGTGCACCAAGGGGAGCAAGGCTGTGGCCGTAGCAGCTTCTGTGGCAGGGCTGCTCTGCTCTAGCTGGTACAGAGCACTGGGCGCAGCAGCAAGAAGATGACGCCGCCACGAGCACTCCCGGAGTCAGATCGGGGCGGGACCAAAGCTGTCGTGTCCGTCTACCAGTTTTCTTCAATCTCCATCTAGGGTGGTCTCCAGTAGATGTCAGAGCAGAGAGATAGGGGACAAATAGTAGCCGGGTGTCTGGGTTGGTTCTGGTTGGACTGACCTGCGCACCCGGGAGAGAAAATTCGGCACGGACATCCCCAGACTCCAAATGACGCTCCGTCAACTGGGTTGGAAGGAGGACTGGTAGGAGAATGCTTTGGCCAAGCAGCGCGCCAAGTGGAGCAGGGATGCAGCCGTGGCAGCTTCTGCACCAGTGCTCAGGTCTCTCCACGGATGCCAGTTGCGCACTCCGGCGAGAATGGACCTCTCGGACAGCCACGAACTTGGATGAAGGCAGGATCACCTCGGCGTCAAAGCTAACTGGGAGAGCTTTCCGTTTATGTATGGCACTCCTCCAGAAGTCACCGATTGATATTGGGCCAGGCTCTGCAAGTCAGACCTTAGCTGCTGCCTGTGAACTGAACATGATGTGGTGGTTGAAGGGGGGGTTAGTGGGGAGTTGAGGAGGGGGAATGGGGTGGAAACAAGTTGGGACGCCCCCTGACTATTAGGGGGGGTCAATGGGGGTCTAACCAAGCTATGGGAGGTGGAGAATGGGGCTGGGTGATGGAGTTTGCAGGGGGTTAATTTGTAGTGTCCTTCGTTAAGCTAGTTGTATTCCGCTGTAATTATTTTTATCTAGCTTTAAAGAGGGCTACATTGCGAAAAGAGGGGCAGATCTATTCACCCCTCCCCTCTAGATCCGCCATCCACTACTCAACATAATGCAATTGAAAATGTACTAGATAGAAGAAAGATGCACGGAGTATGTTTAGTACATGTAGACTGGCTGCTACTGTATCTGCTCGGACTTACACTGGCTTAGCTACAGTGTATGCTCTGACTTCAAAACATGCACGAGGTTGGACTAGCTGCAATGTGCTCGGACCTTCTAAGGACATACACTACCTTTGCAATAGTGTATTCTTTGACTCTAACATGTAATGAGCATAAAAATGCACAGACGTTATTATGTGCTAGGACTTGCTAGTGAATGTGCTAGGACTTGCTAGTGTACCTGCTTGGGCATGCTGGTGTACGTGCTAGGAACATGGTGGAGTATGTGCTCGGACCTTAAGAGGACATACACTGTCTCTGCTATAGTGTATGCTCTAACTTTGATAAATGGCGAGCAAAACATGCACGGGTGTTAATGTGTGCTCGGACTTGCAGAGAAGGACATAAAGCATATGCTAGGACATGTAGTGCTTTAAATACAGTGTATGCTTGGACATACACTGACATTGCAACAGTGCGTACACTGAAATTAATACACAAATGAGTAAGGTCATGCACGAACTTGATAGCAGGTAGAGCATGCAAGGAGTTTATTTTGAGGAATGTGCACGGGGTATAAAATGCGCACGGACTTGATTGCCAAGTCATGGGCTTTGCGAAGCAAGGCAAAACATGCATGGATGCTTGTTCTGTGAAGCAGCAAAACATGCACAGATGCATGTTTCGTGAAGCAGAGTCAAAACATGCTCGGATGCATGTTTCAAATGAACGTGCAAGGACCTTAGAGAAAATGCACGGACTTTAACACAACTTGCACACAGGAAAAACATGCACGGGGTTTGGCTTGCACGGACTATGTAAAGACGTGCAAGGACTTGGGATGCAACCCAATCAGCAATTAGACTATGTCCAAAACGTGCACGGGGTTTGACATGCACAGACTCTGTTAAGACTTGCAAGGACTTAGTGAAGACGTGACTGTTCATGCTCAGACTCTGCCTTACTTCTAAATAGAATGTGAACGGAATTTTGTTCTTGGCGAAGGCCAGAACATGCATTTACTCATATGCACGGACTTGCTATGTAGTTGACTGTTCATCCACAGCCTTGGAAGAACAACATGCACGGACATGTTTAATACCTCCACGGACTTCAACAGGACATGCACTGACTTGCCATGCAGTGGATGCAATGTTCATGGACTACTATGCAGAGACTGTACATGCACGCACTTTAGATGCAACCCAACAGCAATTAGACTAAGTCCAAAACATGCACGGACTCTGTATAGGACATGCATGGACTCTACAATGCACAGCGAAAAACTACACGGACTTTAGATGCAAAATGTGCACGGACTTTAACAAGCAACCCAACAGTAATTAGTCTAAGTCCAAAATATGCACGGACTTTAATCATGCTATTAGTATGCACGGAGTTGGATTATGGAATGTGCACGGACTCAGGCAAATGGACGGACTTGGAAATGCAAACCAAGTAAACAGAACAAATGCAAACCAATGTGCACGAACTCAGAACAGACATCAGCAATAAGGCAACAATGCCATTCAACTCAAGCAAACATGCAATCTTAGGTGGTGACTCAGAGAGTTGCAATCATCAAAACAACGCAATCATCAAAACAGCACACCATCATCAAAGCCCAGGGGGCACAACAGACCGTACGAACCACGAGGAACCTCGGACGTGCCTCTCGATGAACCCGCCTAACTTGAAAACACAGGGGTGAGTCTCATTTTATAGGCTCAGTAGGAATCCTGCAGACTCCCAACTCATACGAAAGAAACAAGGCGAAAGGCACGAACAAGCACGAAAGGTAGCACTACCTAACGAGAGTACGGTCGAACCAACAAGTAATAATAAATAAATAAATAAGCTCTCTACAACTATCGGTAGCGTATAAACCAACCTCGATCTGATGAAACACAAGCCTGTACCTGCCCGAAGACAGGAGCTCTACCCACTAGAAGAACGACTGGATGCATCCCCTGACGTCTTACACCGCGTCCCAAGTGTCTCCCTACCCGTCCCAGGTAGAAACTGAGACACGTAACAAGCACCAAAACAAGGACTAGTTGGGGTCACGCTCGTCATCACGAGTCCTCTGCCCCCAACTACGTGTGCACACATAGACCATCTGTTCTAGGTCGAGTCCTCTAGCAGGTTTTCCCCCCAGTCGGACTTGGGGTGCAAAGGCAAGGGGCCCTACGGAAACTAGCATAAAAACCGTCTCTCACCGGATCACGCTCTCCACCACTCCCGAGTGGGTTAGCACCCACGTGCGCAGGAAAGTTACGACCAGTGGACAGGTCACTGGAGGTGAGACTCGACTCACAAAAATCACTGATCGAGAAGAAACAAGGTGACGGCCCTCTCAGGACCTCCCCCAAGCCTAGCGGTCCTTCCAAGACCGCACGGCGGCCTAGCGGTCCTCTCCGGACCGAATGGCGGGCCTAGCGATCCTCTCTGGATCGCAAGGCTCAACCTAACGGTGAAGCCCTGACCGCAAGGGAATGAGCCACGCCTGAGAGCCTAGCGGTCTATCGCCAGACTGCTAGCCCAGCCAAACGGTCCTCATTGGACCACAAGGCAACGATAAATGGTCACACTCTGACCACTTGTAGACACGTGACTCCGAACGGTCAGAAAGACGTGCCCCGAGGGTGCAACGGTCAAAACGGGAGAAACAGTCACCTAGCGATGGCTAATCTAGGGCTAGCGGTCTATCGCGTGACCGCCTCACCAAGCCTAGTAGTCTCGGGCAGACCGCTAAGGCTTGCCGACAATACAGTGTTGTCAAGCGATCTCCTAGAGACCGCCAAGGGAGCCAAGTGGTCCCTGGAAGGGCCGCAAGGCTCTCCCAAGCGTGAAATCGGTGCGAAACACCCAAAAACCCCGATCCATGCCCCGATCATCACCCAATGATGGGGAAACAAGGGGGAATCCATCCCCAACCCTCCTAGCATGCATCTATGCCCTCGGATCTTAGGACTGGATTGGTTAGAAGAGCATTACGCTCTGATAGATTGTCGAAGGAAGAGAGTTATTTTTCGCATCCCTACAAAGAAGGAGTTTTCTCATCCCTTATTGAAGCATATGGCTGGAAGGAAGTTGGTGGTTTCAGCAATGAAGACTATGCGAATGTTGAGGAAGGGCTACGATGCATTCTTGGCAAGCGTAGTCACAAGGTCTGATGCTGACCAGTCACTGATCGTAGCAGAGATCGAGGTTGTTCGGGAATTCCTAGATGTGTTTCCAGAGGATTTGCCCGGATTACCACCGACAAGAGAGATAGAGTTTGCCATCGACTTGTTACCTGGCACTACACCTATCTCTAAGGCACCCTACCGAATGGCCCCAGCAGAATTGTTAGAGCTAAAAAAGTAACTTCATGACCTGTTAGACAAAAGGTTTATCCATCCAAGTGTGTCATCATAGGGAGCTCTAGTTCTATTTGTGAAGAAGTGGGATGGTTCTCTCAGGTTATGCGTTGACTATTACAAACTTAATGAGGTGACCATTAAGAATAAGTACCCTTTACTCCGTTAGATGATTTGTTTGACCAGTTGCAGGGAGTCACGGTGTTCTCAAAGATTGATCTACGTTCGAGATACCATCAGTTGAGGATAAAGGAAGAAGACACATCCAAGATGGTGTTCCGAACAAGATATGGCCATTATGAATTCTTGGTGCTACCTTTTGGTCTGACAAATGCCCCAGCAGCTTTTATGGACTTGATAAATCGGGTGTTTAGACCTTATCTTGACACCTTTGTGGTAATCTTCATTGATGATGTGCTGATATATTCCCCTGATGAAGCTTCACACCAAGAACACTTGAGAATTATCCTCGAGACGCTAAGAGTACATAAGCTGTATGCTAAGTTCAGCAAGTGTGACTTTTGGTAAAGGAGGCTCATTTTCTCGGGCATGTAATCTCAGGTAGTGGTGTTGCCATTGACCCCGTAAAGGTTCAGGCAGTGTTGGAATGGGAGACTCCTAAATCTCCAACAGAGATTCGAAGTTTCTTAGGGTTAGCTGGTTATTATCGCCGCTTTATCGAGGGATTCGCATCTCTAGCGGTGCCACTAACCAAGTTGACCTGAAAGGGAGTCAAATATATGTGGTCTGAGAGCTGTGAAAAGAGTTTCCAAGAGATGAAGGCTAGGCTAACTTCGGCACCAATTCTTGTTTTGCCTAACAATGTGGACGACTTCGCCATCTACTCTGATGCATCGAAGGTTGGGTTAGGTAGTGTATTAATGTAAAATGGAAGGGTGGTCGCCTATGCTTCTCGTCAACTAAAGGAGTACGAGCGAAACTATCCGACTCATGATTTGGAGTTGGCTGCAGTGGTTCATGCTTTAAAGATCTGACGTCATTACCTTTATGGCATCAAGTTCGAGGTGTTCACCGACCACAAGAGTCTGAAGTATTTATTTTCTCAAAAGGAGTTGAATCTGAGACAAAGAAGGTGGGTCGAATTCTTGAAAGATTATGACTTCGAACTGCGATACCATCCAGGAAAGGCTAATGTGGTGGCCGATGCACTCAGCAGAAAGGTCTAATCGCCAACGCCCAATCAACCAACTCTGGCTCTAGAATCAGCCTCATACATTTGGCACCGAAAATGGGATGAATGTACTCTTCTGTCTCAGAGAGACGACATCCTCGCATCTTGTTCACAAGCAGGCTGGAGTTGGTTGGCAAGCTCCAGAAATGTAGAATTCCAGGCGCGTCGATCGGAACCTTGATTAGCTTTCCCCTGATGGCAAAGAGTTGCTCCGCTATCTGTGTTAGTTCAGCACTGGCAAACTCTATCATCCTCTGAACAATCTGTGAAGGTTGTAACCCATGAGGAGCAGCCTCTGGGAACAATGTGCAAACCCAGGCATTGAAGAAATGTAGCGGACCAACCATCCACAAATTCCTAGGAAGATGAAACGGTGCAAGTCTCCCAGCATTTTGTAAATCAGGCACAATGCCACCGGGCAGAGAGAAAGCTTCATGCCCCAAGCCATCAAGCAAGCTGGATAGATGGCCTCAGCTCTAATCACGCTCTTGTCGCCTTGCGAGAGAGTGAAGGAACATATCTAATAAGTTAGATATGCAGTACAATGTGTGACTGCATCAACACCAGCAAGGTTTGGGCCTCCTTGTTGCCCTTCTTTCAAAACAGGTGGGAAAGCGGCTTGTCGCCAAACCCTCTTCTTTCGCTTCAAAGCAATCGGTGCTACAATGGGAAAGTCATCCTACTTTTACTCCCCACCGAAGAAGTATTGAAGCCAAGTGCCCATCCGCACACGTCTCTTCTCTCGGGGCTTGCGTGCTTCTCTGGTATGGTGTGACAAGCGGCAGAACATGTGGTATGCTTTCATCAGATAGCGATAGGTGAAACCCATCAGATACCAACCCTCACCGTCTGTCTGATCCTTCAGCCAATCTGGCCAGCAGACTTCTTCATACGGCTCACCGTCAATTGGTAGGCCTCTAAGCTGTGAAAGACTCCAAAGGTCTAAAGAAGTCTCTCCCTCTGAAGTATAGAAAGTGTTATACTTGGAGCAAAATACTTCAATCATACCACAACATAAACCCTTGGAGATAGGGTAGCGGTACCTCGAGGCAGACACACTATGGTATATGCCAGCTTTAAGCAAGATAGAAGTATAATGTTGCAGGATGTAGTCCGTGAACTCATTGCTCTGGGTCTGAATGCATGGACATCGGTGGCCTTCAACTCAGCGAACCACCCTACAGAAATTTGGTGCCTGAATCGGACCGCTAAGCAGTCCAGCAGGAATGATTTTTCTCTATAACCCCACTTCAACAGGGCCAAGAATAGACCAAATATTGGCTTCTCTCAGTCAACACGATCGGCGGTGTCATTCCAGTGGGTGGGTATAAACTCAAGCGCTCTAGTCAACAGTCCGTCCTCTAGAGCTAAATCCTGGAGTCTGAGCACAGCACTCCATTTCTGGAGTTCACCACGCAGATAGATGGGCCTTTCATGCACTATAAAGTCTGTCAAGTTGTCCCTCTCAACTTGTAGTGCCTTCTCAACCCTTCAGACAAGGAATAAATCTCTCTTCCCTTGAAGATTGAACCACCTGAGGAAGGACATTAAGTGCTTGTCCTAAGGATGATCCCACCTGATGTCATCTCTGCGGTCATACTTGAATGAATCACCCCCAATAATGAGAAGATGACTAGTGTCCACTGTGTCAATTTCTAAGTCAGAACACTCTGCAACTATAGCCAGCTGCTCATGACACCGGTCCAAGGTGCTGACATTCTCCCACGTCACCACGACACGGGAAGAAGAAGAAGAAGAGCTGGAGGGCATCTTATCTGAACAAAAGCAAACAAAAGAAAATAAATAAAGTCAGGAGATGGGTGCTGAAAATAAATTTCTGACAAAATTTTGGCAAAGTCTCCCCAGCCTGGGAGTTTGCTAGAAGAAAGCAGAAACACGTCCATCAAGAGACGGTCCCTAAAATAGGCCATGGGTATCACACCAAGGCCAAAACAAGACACCCAGGGGATACAGCTTCGTGGAAAAGCCTACTAGGAGGCTCCCGGGGTCTGGAAAGAGGGGTTTGAATTCCCCAAATGCAACCAAGTAAAACTCCCTAACCAGCTCTCACCACCGCCACTGCCTCGGTGTGACTCGAACGCTCTGCGCTGCAGGAGAAGGAAGGAGAAGAGAGAGAAAGCCTAGGCGTGAATGAAATCTGATGAAGAAAATAAACGAAAAAAGGGCAATATATAGGATGCCCCCCGTGGGCTAATCCGATGCACTGAATAGCGCGCCGTTTTAGCCCTGCCTTTTCTAAATGGCGCGTCGGATATGGCCACACCATTTTAGCAATGCCCTGGTTGCGCCGGTTTAACCACCGCATCATTTTAAGATCATTATGGGTGTGTGCCAATAAGACGAGGAAGGTGCCCAGTATGAGTATATCCGCCAGTCCCGTGTCACTCGTTCCTTGCTTGCGGCACCCGCGACTGGGGTGCATTTGTTGGCACTCAAAATATGTTCGGTGGCGATCACGCCTAAATGACAAGAATGGTGCGGCCCGTTAAAGTGTAGAGGCTGAAGAAAGTCAATACACAAGGGTCTTCTTGAGCTGCTGGAACCTCAGGTCACCCGACATGAGCACCAGGGACTTCACCTCAGGAGGATCAGAAGCTTACCACAACTAACTGACAGTGTCGTTCGGCCTGGTCAATGAATCGACATCGACTTGATCGTGCCGCATAAACAATGTCTGTCGTCTGACCAAGGGAAAGGATGTACCTGGTGGTCCGCCACCTGATGAGGAGCCCTCCTGAGGTGATAGAAGGTCTCTGGCCCCTCAGAACAAGGTGCCAAAGGCCCTATCAGTAAAAGACATGAGTGACCCGGCATGGTATGTCTTCTCAGCAATTTGGTCTGTTAGCGATTGGATGGCTCCCCAGCTTGGGCGAAAGTACCCCGAGTGGTGGCCTACTCCTCGAGAAAGCTACAAATGCAAGTTAAGCTGAGTCGATAGCACAAACCACAGTGCCGAAGGCCATGTTGACAGAGAACCAGCATGTCCAGATCAAAGGTGCATACAGTTCTAGAATTGGCCGTCCAGTGGCTCGAAGACTATATCAGTACTTCCCATCAGGGTTTCGAAAGATGAGGGTAAGATGAAGGATTAGGGTAACTCCCGGATCCAGTCTGGGGACCACCGTCTGGCTCGTGTCGAGCGAGCGCGAGGGACAGAGTTAATACGATGCGCTCTCTAATCCGGTGAGCTCTCCTCCCCGGTGCCCCTTTGCCTAGCGCGCAAAAACATCCCACTGAGTCCTTCACCGACAAGCAAAAACACCCATGCTAGGTAGGGTCATGGCTAGTGCACACTATGTAAGCCAATCGTCTTCGGCCAAATAGAAAGGAGACATACGAAGAGAGGAACACATATACGCTTGTAGATATGTTTTCCCCCTTCCTCTTTCTACCTTTCTAAATCAAGGTATCCAAATAAAATGATGCTAAAATGGGAAAAGGGATAAATGGATTGTGATCGCCACTAAGACACGAAGTGTAAAAGAGAAGCACTACGTACCTTGGAAAAGGGAGAGGATGAAGCACTCACCGGTGAAGTAACACTGGAACGGGGATGAACACGATCCTG
Organism: Amorphophallus titanum; assembly: GCA_024336825.1. NCBI lineage: Eukaryota > Viridiplantae > Streptophyta > Magnoliopsida > Alismatales > Araceae > Amorphophallus > Amorphophallus titanum. The sequence goes on along the minus strand of JANBPO010003548.1, from coordinate 24,905 downwards.
TAGGAATCACTTAAAGACGTACACAGCCGCTCGATAGGCCACTCATAGAGCTAGAGAGGGGACGTGGGATGAAGACTGACTAGCACTGAAATGGCCCGTGATAGGCCGTAGGAAGGAGATGAACGGTCCACGTAGGACCATGTACCCTTTCACACTGATGGAGTAGACCGCGTGACACTGCCAGACTTCAAACTATGGGACTTGATCCTCCACCCCTTCTGACTAGCTAGAGGGGATGGGCCTCATGCTAAGCTTCTGTTGACCTGTAAAACAAAGCAAATAACAAGAAGATAGAGCCCAAATTAGTTCCTGGAAGTGTAATATCTATGAAATAGAATGAAAGACCAAGATCACAAATGGAATGGGGGATACCTAGGGGGTTGGGTTTTTAACCTAATATGCCCTACCTTCCCACAGTAGTAGCATAACACATTCCTATCAGATGCATGCGAGGAACTGGGAGATTTGTGAACCGCATGCATTTCACTACCATTTTTCACAGAACCATCAGAATTTATGGCACAAGCAGGGACAGATTTAATCTTATTCATTTGAGCATTCTTTTTTCGATTCTTCCCCTTTTTCTCACTTTTCTGTTGTTTCTCAATTTTCTGAGCTTTGAATTGAAAAATACATGATGGAGAGGTTTTAAAAGATTTGGAACAGTTAGTGAAAGAAGTGGATGGCAGGTTTTCAAGTTTCTTTTTGTTAGTCACATTTTTTCCCAACCCATCCATCTTAACATTAACCTTGGCCCCCGAGACCTCATCGTACTTACCCTCTTTTTCAGCTAACTTGGATAATGAGTTTTCGAGTTTCTGGATTTCAGATTTTAAGAGGGCAGCATTATCTTCATGTCCAATGATCTCGGTCTCACACGAGATAACTTGCTGATGCAGCTCAGCATTCAAACTCTTTAGTTTCTCAATTTCTTGTGTGAGATTGTCTTTTCGGTTAGTCTCATCCTCTCTCATCACGCATTTTCCCTTTTCGATTGTCATAAGTCTTTCTGACATGACGATATTCAAAACCATCAAATTTTTGTTCTGTTCTTTCATATTTTTATTTTCTTCTATCAATTTCTCATTTACAGATTTCAAATTCTTCAGCTCAACTTTTTCTTTGTTCATATCAGATTTCAAATTTTCATTTTCAGCTCTTAAACGTGTAACCTCATGAATCATTTCTTTTCTCAACTTTCTCTTTTCTGATTTAACTTTATCATATTTATTCAATAGATGCTCATTCATGGTGACTAAATCATCATAGCTAAAATTCTCAGTTTCAGAATTTACCTGGGAGGATGAGTCCTCGGACTGATCTCTGACCATGAAGCACAATTCCTCATTTGTTTCCAATGTCCTGTTAATAATTTCCATTGCGCTCCTACACTCATTGACATAAGGAGAGCAGTTAGAGTTCACTGCCCTTTTTGTTAGATCTAGGGCCTTTTGATTTTCTTCGTACTTCAATCTGTCTGAGGATCTCCATTGAGATTTGTCCTCCGGGACTTCATATGGACTATGTGCTATGAGTACCCACAGATCTGGGTTCACATGCATCACATGGTCTCTAAAGCGACCATACCAACCATAAAAGTCTGAACCAGCATATACTGGAATTTCAGCCATAAGATCAAGACAAAACAGATCAGATTAAGAACACTGTCGAGAGACAAGCAAGGAAGAGATCAAAGCAATGCAAATGAACAACTCAAATCAGATCACACCAAACCCAAAACCGGATCAATCTGCAGGTCGCTGGACTCTCAGTGCAGATAACCGCCCTAATACCAACTGATGGGATAGGTGCGATGGATTCAGAGGGGGGTGAATGAATCCCTCTCTCAAAATTTTGACCGATTTAAAAATTATCTGTCAAAAATGCGGAAGCAGAATGAACAAGTCCCTGGAATAAACTGGATGCTCTCTACAAATGATGAGTGGATGAGAGATAAATAGATTATCTGAACGACCCTATAAATAGGACCCCGGGTCTGACTGGAGATGGGGGGAGATTCTTTGATCAACGGCGAAGCTCTGCCGAGTTTCCGAGCGACTAGTAGCCAAGGAGGGTGGCCTTCCACGTCCGCATAGGCCACCGGTTCAGGGAGTAGTGTTGTTTTAATCGCTTGGTTTAGTGTTCTAGTCATCTCCTTCCTCATTGCATGCTTGTCTCTTGTCTCCCTGCCGTCTGTTCGTTTTCACTTTCATTTTCATTCCACACATACCTTACCCACGTTTTTTGAAGCCCTAGGGGTTTAAAAAACTCCCAGGTGAATCCTTGCTCATGTTATTTGAATTTGATCTTGTTATCCTTTACATTTGCTACACTTTGAGGTTCTAATCCGGGTTTATTTTTGTGATCTACGCTCTTATTTTGCAGGGCCACGCCACCGCCGCCACCACCTGCCACAGCTCCATCGCCACCACCGACCTGTCCCACCTGCGGGGGATGATCTTCCAGGACTTCCTCGGCAGGCCCTTCAAGGGGACCGCTGCCCCCGCCGGCCCTTCGGTGCAACAGGCAGAGGAGCGCGGCCATCACGGCGACGCCGGGCTGCTGGGCTCTCGTCTGGTCCGGACGCCGCGCCGCTCGTCCCCTGCCACCGTCCTCAGCCTGAACTCCGGCGCTGACTTCCAGTATATGGACGTTGCTTCGCCCGGACCACTGCCTGCCAGCTTCCCGAGCGCCCGAAATCACAGTCACGGACAGCATCGCGGCACCACCGGCCAGCGGCAACGGTCCCCTTGCTCCTCCATCACAGCAGCCGGGTTCTCCGACTCTCTGGGCTCTCCCTGCCACGGCATCTTCTCCTTGTGCAGTGACAAGAAGAGGGCACCGGAGCAACAGCAGCTGGAGAGCCCCGATGGCGCTGGCGGCGACCGCCGTCACAAGCGCATGATCAAGAATCGGGAGTCGGCCGCTCGGTCCAGGGCCAGGAAGCAGGCATCTCTCTCTCTCTCTCTCACGCACACACAGAGACAACAGTACTTCTTTGTTCCTCCTTGTTTTGTCTACCCTGTGATTGTTTACTGGGGGTGTGGTTGCAGGCCTACACGAACGAGCTAGAGCTGGAAGTGAACCACTTGACGGAAGAAAACGAGAGGCTAAGGAGGCAGCATGAGGAGGTAAACTAAATGATCTGTCCAGTTTATCATAAATCTTCCATGCGTGTGTCTAGAAGAGTTGCTTTTTCTTTTCTTTTTAATTTCTCTTGCTCAGCAGAATTTTTAATCATCTCTGGTTTCGTTTGTTTGTATGTAAATGTTTGGGTTGTCGGTACGTTCGGACAGCTTCGCGCTAAAATGGCCGCTCAGCTCTCTACGAAGAAGGCACTCCAGAGAAGCTCCACTGCACCATTTTGACGGAGAGAGAGAGGGAGGAAAAGGGTGGTCGGAATGGCCGCAGATCAAGCGCATTTCGCCCCTCCCGGTCTCTTCACCTCCTGCTTTTGTTGATGCCGCCTTCCATTTCTATCTTTCCTTGTACAGAGAGGATCGAACAGAGCCGTTGGTGTGTTCTTCCGCCCCCCCCCCCGGGGGGGGGAGCTACACTGATGTATTCAACGAGTCTATAACCTTGGCCGACAGGCCCGGGTAATCTTTGAAATTTCATGAAATTTCAGAAATTTCATTCTTCCCATGACATTCTCTCTCCTCCCGGTTTCCCTCCTCCCGTCCCGCGTTCGACCTCCTCTCCCTGCAGCTTGAAACCCTCCTTGCGGCTGCCCTCCGGCGATGGCCGGCGGTGGGGGGGGGGGCCTGGTGCCTCCCCCCTCCACCCTCTCCCTTGCTTCTCCGCCGGGACCAGCTGTCCTCGGCGGTGCTGTCCCTGCTGCCCCCGTCCTGGGCCGCTGCGGTTCGTCTGCGGAGGACTCGGTCGTGGGTGGCTCCCTCGTGGTCCAGGGCGCTGCGACGGCTTCGTCGGCAGATTTCCCTGCGCCCTCCGAGCCTTGCGCTGCCGGTGGCCTTGCTACCGAGGCGTCATGGCGGCCCTCCCCTGCCGCGGAGGGATCTTTCTCTCTCGGGGACGCCCCCCCTTCTTCCGCGAGTTCTCTTCCTGGCGCCCCGGACCTGGCCGGGCGCAAGCCATCCTGCTCGAACCCCTCTCCGGTCCCTCCGGAGGCTCCCGCCGGCGAACCCATCGATCCCCAAGCCGCCCTTGTCCCGCTCTCACGATGCCACGTTTTTCTCTCCTCAATCACGTTACCTCAAGACGGCTCCCATCCACCGTCGATCGCCCACCTACCGCCTTCATCTTTCCTGCCACTTGAACACGTACCCCCCCAGTCTTCCCTTCCTCTTCCGTTGACCGGCCCTTCCCATGACGGGACAGCTTCTCATTCCGATCCCCTGTTTCCTGCCTCCTCCCCAACTCCGCATGCAAAGCAACGGCAGCCCTCCCCTGCTTCGGCCTACAGAACATCTGCATCCTGTGGCCTCTCGGGGAGCTCCGTGCCTCCCTTCGCCCCGCATGCGGAGCGCCCGTTCCCTGCATCCTCCCCAGCTCCGGCGTCGGGGCCTTGCGCCGCCGGCGGGCTGGCAGCGGAGGATCCGTGCCGCCTCTGCCCTGCTGCGGAGGGGCAGCTCCTTGGCGGGGAAGAGCGGCCTGCCCCCGCCGCTGCGTTCGCGGGGCGTCACCCCGGAGCTCCGGTCCTGGCCGGTCGCGTCGCGCCGTCTTCTGCAAGCCCAACCTTGGTGCCACAGCCGGTGGGTGAGGCGGTCCCCCATCCGCAGGAACCATCCTCCGGCCAGGGGCGTCCGGCTCCACCCCCGACGGCCCCCGCCGCCACTTGTGCCACCGCAGTGCCCCCGGCGTGGGGCCCTTCGCCTGCAGCTCCCCTCACTGGAGGCGGTCGAGCCCGCTCTGTCCAGGATTCGGGAGGGAGGCCTGCCTGGCCAGCGAAGGGAGCAGCGGCCGCTGTTGGGTTGGGAGGGCCAGCCCTGGCTACTCCCCCAGCCGCCGTGGCACCCTCTTTCTCCCAGGTGGTTCTCGCCTCATTCACACCACCAGCGCTCCCCCTCTCTGTCCACTCCCCCGCTACCACTGACTCCGGCGAGCCAGCAGCCTTCTTCTCGCTGGATGAAGTTCAACTGATGTGCAGCCCCCTCACCTTTGCTATCATGGCGACCGATCGTTGCCCCCACGACGTCGACCTTGACCCTATAACAGGCGAGCACGCCCCATGAGCGCTGTAAGACTCGCCTCGGGACCAGCCAACGTCGAGGTAATCGCCATCCAATGGAAAATTTCCGCCGCTATAGCAGAGAAACGTTACTCTACTATGGACGCCCTTCCCTATGAAGGGATGAGGCTCCTTACTCCAGGACAACCCCCTATAAAAGGGAGATCAACAGAAGAGAAGGGCACGGTGGTTCATTCCACTATAACGCTACGCAGGAGAATAGAGCTACTAGCCCTGCTATACAGCAAGAAGAAGAGAGCGACTGCCCACACTCTGAGAGAGATTCCTTCCGACGACCTTACCACCCAACGAGCACTCACTGAGTGAGCACTGAGACCGGCGAGCACTCGTCCGGAAGATCTCTACGACTCTTCGATCTCCTACGGCGATCTCTCTCTCTATCCTGCTCTTCTCTATACTCTATTTTTCTGCTGCTGACTTAAGCATCGGAGGGTTGTCCCCTGGGGTAATACCCGGGACTCCTTTTGACGACTCTGCTTCCTAGTGATTGCAGGCCTCCACGGGTGCGAGACGACTTTCCCAACAAATAAATAGAGAAGGTGGTATGTGGCCTAGGAACTATTTTCTAGCCTCTACACTTCTTGGCGTCATCTGTGGGAAGACGAGCAAAAAGCTATGGCGTCCCGTGGAAGTCTCCGCAACACCAGCAACCGGGGCCGTAGGTCCCGCCAGGGACCCAACTCCCATCGAGAATCGTAGGAAGCTTCTTACGCTCATCCCTGACAGGAGGTCACCCCATGTGACCTCGATGAACTACGTCAATAGATCCGAGCCCTGACAAAACTCTGCCCGGAGCTCCGGGACCAAGGGGTCGACCCCCAATGCGTCTTACCTGAGCGACGGGAGGACGAGAGGGACCACATTAGGGGGAACCCCCATCAAGTGTGAGAGGCATCTCGTGCCTCGACCACAAGGACCCGATGATCCCGCAATGTACCCGCAGCGAGGGTGCGCAACCCACTCCACTCCAACTCAAAGATGGATAGCCGACTCCAGCACTTCGAGGAGATAGAGGACAAGGTCCGATACCTAGACGACGTCCTCTTGGTCGCCAAGAATCACGGCCTGATTGACGACGACCTAGACTTCCATGCTCCCTTCTCCAGGGAAATAATGGAAGTCTCCATCCCGCCAAAGCTCCAACTACCATTCTTCACCTCCTACGACGGCACCACCGACCTGACCGACCACATGCATAGCTTCAAGTCTCACCTGGTGTTCCACCGGGCCTCGAACACTATGAAGTGCTTGGCATTCGTAACGACCCTCCAGGAGAATGCCCCGGCTTGGTTCAAGTCCCTATCGGTCGCCCCAACTAGACCAAATTGAGGAAAATAGGACTGCCCCAAGGGCGGATGATAGAAGGGAACCTCTCCCACATGAGGAACCAGCCATGAGAAGGCTAAACCCCGACCATCCGCCTGAGCATGGAAGGGATCCACCTCCAAGGAGAAATGATGGGTACCCCCGGGACAACCCGGACGACCACCTCATGAGGCCCCCCCACACACACACACGTGGGTTCTCGTATGACAACGAGACAGCCCACACACTCGGAGAAAAACTCTGAAATCGTTTAGAGATGAGATGAAAAGATACAGATATGATGATTTACGCACAAAATAGAATGAACACCTTTAGATCTCCCTCTCAGAACCTCAACCAGACAGATAGAATATGAAGGGAAGCATTAGAACAATAGAACCACGAGTTGGAGGAAGCTGGTCGAGAGGATAAGGTCGCCCGAAGCTCCGGATGAAGAGGATGTAGTCCGTCCCCCTCAGATCTGGGCTTGAGCTCAATGGAGAACACCTTTAGCACAGCGATCCTTCAGCTCCAGCAATGGCCAGCTCCTTCTTCTTCTCCTTTCTTCTCCTGCAAGACAGAATAGATCAATACGGCTCATTCTTTTTTTTTCTCTTTCGTTCTCCCAAATTTGCAAGACATTTATACAGCGCAGATAAATCAGCAAGAGACCAAAAAACCCTTTTAAAACCCTAGCTAAAACACCCTTATATGATAGAGAATGACTTAAAGGCATTAGGGTAAATTCACAACCCAATCGGGCCCCATTCAGACAAGTTCCAGAAGTTACGAGCAGCCCAGCACGGTTGTGCGAAGTAGAGCGGCGTCAACTCAGTCACATAAGGAGTTAACGCAGTGGAGCAAAGAGTCGACGCAGCCTGAACAAGGAGTTAACGCAGCCTGAACAGCCAGAAGCTGAACGCTTGATGGATGAATTACTGCTTAGATGCAGCATTACAGAGCGTCGATGCAGTGCCACAGCCAGAAGCTGAGAACTTGCTGGATGAGTTGCTGCGTAGACGCAGCAAGTATAGGGCGTTGACGCAGAGGCACAGCTAGAAGCTAAGAGCTTGCTGGATGAACTGCTGCGTAGATGCAACATTACAGAGCGTCGACGCATAGGGCATTCCAGAAGTAAAGCTCTCAAGGCGATGAACTGATGCGTTAACGCAACTGGGACAGTGCGCACAGGGCATTCCAGAAGTAAAGCTCTCAAGGTGATGAACTGATGCGTTAACGCAACTGGGACAGTGCGTTGACGTAGTGGCCCATTCAAAACAGAATTATAGAAGCGTTGAACAGCTGTGTCCACACGTCTGTGCCCATGCGTTGACGCAGCAGCCAGCCAGAACCTCTTGTTGCTGGTTGGAGGATTGCGTTGACGCAGTGTACACGATGCGTTGATGCAGTGCCCCATCCAGAGCCATTAGTTGCTGGTTGGAAGACTGCGTACATAGTGCGTTGACGCAGCGTAGACAAAGCGTTGATGCAGTGCCCCTTCCAGAACCATTAGTAGCTGGTTGGAAGACTGCGTTGACCAGCTGCGTCCACGAGTCTGCATCCCTGCGTTGACGCACTCATCAACAATCAACAAATGTATTAAAAGCAGAACCAAAGCTAGCCAAGTGAACAAGCCAGAGCCAGAATTAAGGCTATAAAACCAAGACAATGTCAACAAGATCTGAGACAAAAATCTTCGTCAAAACAACATCAAGATAAGCCAGGGCACAACAGTTCTGAAAAATTCATACTTTGTGCATCCTTTCGCTTTACACCCACGACGCAAGCTTCAGGAGGTTGATGCCTTTTGATTCTTTGATTTGATTGACAAGAGCTGGGCTAGGAATCATTCGAGTCAGCATCTCATGAGCGGAGATAAACCTCGGCATGATAGCCATTTTCTCCTCGTCCCCGTGCTTCATCTTCCTTAAGCCTAAAATGGCTTCCAATTCTTCCAACAGAACAGAGGCTTCGAAAGTGGAAAAGAGAAAAGTATGTGTGTGGGGGTGCCACACTTCCACCAGTGCACCAATAGCCGCCCAGTCAAGGTGGACTTGCTCGTAGTGTTTGGCATGCGTGATTAATCCGAGAAGATGCCACTTGGAAAAGTACGCCCGAATATCAGAAGAAAATTTAGACAAAAGCAAGGGCAGCCATTTGATCTTGGTGAACCTCCTAGCCCCAGGCAAGGTCGGATATTCCTGAAGATGGATGAATTTGCATATCAGACAAATAAAACAAAAGGAGAGGTACAGGTTCAAAAGTCAAAAGAAGAGGACAAAACAAAAGAAAAAAAAACCCTTGTATACCAACCTGGTTGAGAGTAAGCCTGTTGTGGATGTGCCCTGGAACCTCATTGATCCTAGGGGTTGTGTGCCTAAGCTTCTTCATCTCACGTTCCATGCCTTCAACCTTTGTTGAATTCTCAAAACCCAAAGCCCCTCTGTTAAAAATGCACTCTCGGAAACCACCTGTTGAACTCTCAGGAAAGAAAAGCCGTAGCCAAGACCTTTTAAAGGGGAGCAGAAGAGTAAAATCGTGGCAGTGTTTGAAACCAAAGGAAATGACAGACTTTCTGCGCGGGTAAAGGCGTAGGGATTGGGATTGCACTAATTACCTTCCGCTTCCGGAACCGGCTTCTAAAGTTTAGTCACGCCTTTCTCCCAAGCGTCAATTCCATTATTCACGCCTTTGACTGAGGCGTGTCATTGCTAACACCTTCCCAGTGAGCAACCGCCGCCTTACCTGCTTTTGAATGACACGCCCAACGGGAGGGCGTGTCCAAGATCTAACACGCCTCATGAAAAGGCGCGTCGTGAGTAGAACACGCCCCGCTTAAGGGCGTGTCTTGGTTTTCATGGTTTATTTGCTCAGATGTGAATTTGCCTTGATCATTGCCATAACTTGTTGTTTATGAATGTGGTTTTATGAAAAGAACTAATGATTTTGATGCAGAGGTTTTGCAGGCTTCACCACACTCTTTGCTGAATCACCATCTCCCCCTGTAAGCATTGATCACTATATGGTATATTACATTATTATAGCATATCAGGGACCTTGTGGTTCTGATCATCTGGAATTTGAGTTCCCCTCCATCAAAAACAATGATGATTCCAGAGGAGTCTTGATCACACGGATAGACCGTTGGGTCATTCAAGTTTGGGACGATGGTTCCTCTTTCTGAAATGACGCATGGACGCGTTTGGTGTTAGTTCAGAAATTGGATTCTTGACCAAATCCAAATGGCTTAGCAATATTATCCTTGATTACTTTATATTTTAATTTGTTTTAATTTTTCTTTTAAACCCAGCATGCATTCATGTAGGACCTTGATTCAATGTTGGAAAAATTTGCAGCCCATCCTTGAGCCTGAATTTGTCGATTTGGATTTTATGTGCGGCTGCTAGGAAAAGAGGCTATGTTCATGACCTGTTGAATTAGTCAATCTGATGATTTACACAATTTTATACAATTTTCTATCCAGATATATATAAGTCCCAAAGGTACAGTTAAACAAAAAGAAAAGTACAAAGTCTTGGGGCATACCCCGATTGGCAGAAAGTAGGTAAAAATTGAAGCCATAACTTCTATACAAGAGCACCTCTGCCAGGGCCAAAATACAGTCACCCGCCTCAGCCATGCCGTGGTCGCCTCATGGCTGGCTACTGCATAGACTCTTCCGAGGCCTGCCTTAACATGCTATCCTGTCACTGACTCCTACACCCTACACCACGTCGAGCCACCTGCCGACGCCTCCTCCTGTACCGTCGGTGAGGACCACGGACAGGGGAAGAGGATGCGACTGGCTCCTCCTGAACCATCTGAGGGAGACCCTGCTGGAATTGCATCGCCTGACCATGCTCCTAGGTGCGTAATAGCTCTACCTCCAAAATCGCCATCGTTCAGAATGCTAACTCCACGTCGGTGACCCCGGACGCCATAAGGGTCTGACGAATCTCCAGCCTCAGTCCAGCAATGAACTGTTGAGTAAAAAATCATGGATCAGCCATGGCCGGCGGTGCATAACTGCTCAAATCCCTTAACCTTGCCCAATACAGGGCAACTGGCAGTAGCACTCCCTGAGCCAATGTCAGAAATTGGGTGGACAAATTGAAAATATCCGCTGCTCTCGATGCACCGAGGACTGCATCTACCGGTGGGGGGGTGCTCCACACTACATGTCTAGGGCCCCTGCGACCAGCTCTGCCTGGGACCGCGCCTCCCCCCTTTCCGCCATTGCGAATCCTTAAACAAGCAAAAATGAGAACCATCAGTCCCAAATGAGAACATACACATCGATAATGACTATATTTCTTGGAGAAATAGCATGTGTGCTTATCTTGGCTTTAATGAACTTGAAATTTGAGAAGTCATATGTGATGGTCCTCATAAACTCCCATCAAATGAAGCTAAGTGGAACGATAAGCATGTGAAGAAAAATGAAATCAATCTTCAATCCTTGAATTTTATAAGGAATTGTATTGAGTCTAATGTTCTTTCTCAAATCTCTTCTTATAGGTCAGCCAAAGATTTGTGGGATAAATTGGCTATGTATGAGGCAAATATGGAAAATCTCCAAGTCGGTGCAAGCTTAATCTCCAATGATGAAGAGACCAAAGAAAGCTCGGAGGTAGGATCTGAAGGTGAGGAAATCTCATTTGAAGAGTTAATGGAGCTTTATGAGGAATTGCTAGGGAGATATAAAAAGGTCAAATCTGAAAATAAGAAATTGACCAAGAAAATTGAAGATGTTGTGAATTCTCCTGATTCATGTGAAAACTGTAAAACTTTGGAACTACAAATTGAAAGTCTTGTAGATCGAAATGAAGGTTTAGAATCCCAAATTGAGTTATATTCAGATGAGCTTTCCTGTATGACTGAAGATCTTGAAAATGCTAGAAAATCTAGTAATTCTCTTGCATGTGAGGCTCCTCTTCTCCACACGAGCAGATGCGATGAGCTGTCGTTTCCTCCCCTTCCTTGAGGAGCTCGACCACGTGGGCAACTACGTGTGGGGAGCGGCAGTCCTCGCCTTCTTGTTCGACATGTTTAGTTCGATGGCCCGTCAGACCATGCTCGGGGGCTTCTCCCCCTTACTCCAGGTACGACTCTTACCCTAGTCTAGATCATACGACTTCTATATGCTTCCTAAATGCTGACGTGCTACTGTGATGCAGGTTTGGGCCTATGTGTACTTACGGGCACTAGGCAGAGGGGAGGAGGCCCGTCCTGGGCTTCTCCCGAAAGCACGGAGGTCGGTAGCACCTCGAGAGACTGCCTCCTTGAGACGACATGTCAGGGAGTTGTAGGATGATATAGATGCTCTACCGTAGACCTCGGTATGATCCTAAAGTCAGACTCTTTGATTAAATGCATTCCCATATGATTATGATGCTGATGCAGTTTCTCATTTTTGTCAGTGCGGTGGACGCCTTACAGGGAGGAGGGCCAGGCTGACCAATCGTGGGTGGTTGGGGCCCTTGCCATCACCGGACGAGATGTGTGGCTCCATTGCATGAATGTGGTGGTGCCACTACATTTCAGATTGGTGATGAGGACCATTGGGGTTCACCAGCCCGCGGTGGAGTTCCCAGCGCTAGAGAGGGCGGGGGAGCAAGTTTCGAGGACGTTGAGGGGCCTGTCCGTGGCGTTTGATTGGATGTCGAGGAACGCCACGCAGGTCACTGACTGGATAACACTCGGGCGGGTGGTGACCATCCGGGCTGAGAGCGAAGCGGCATACTACACCGCGTACACACGACACTACCGGGACCAGGTGTTCCGGGGCGCCCACCGACCGGTACGACTTCTAGACTTGAACCCATTTCAGTTATGCTTACGATTTCTACCTAGCGATATGCTGACACTTGGACTTTTAAATGCAGACTGACCCTGAGGGATGCCTTGCGGAGCTGACGGGGCTCCTCACGGTGACGATCAGGGAGCGAGACGAGGCCCGACAGGCCTTAGCCCTTCTGGTGAGTTTTGCTAACTGATGCATTGCTATTATGCTGAGACATGACTGACCTGGAGTTTTGATTGCAGCGGGGGGAGGAGGCCTATCACACCCCAACGCAGAATATCGTGACGTACAGTTAGGAACTAGCTAGAAATAACATTAAAATGCTCAATTAAATAATTACATAGGTGCTATGGAAGGAAATACCTCTATTGATCAAGAAAGACTCCAAGTTTTATTATAATAACCATCAATGCTTAAACACGATCAAACATAACGTCCAAACTGATTCTAATACAATAACTGACTCAAAAAGGTAAATAAAGTGCTAATACAACACTAAAGAATACTAATGTAAACAACTATGCCGACTCGGCATCTACTAGCAGGTACGCTCAAAGGTATCACTCCTGTCCCTCCCCATCAGTATGCGCATCGTCACCTGAATAGCCTGGAAAGGGGGAAAACAACTATTATGAGCTAACGCTCAGTAGGTAATAACAGGCAAGTTTACATGATTAGCCAATTGATTACATTTTCATATGAAGCTCCACCATGTGGGTCTCTAGTGCCCTCCTCTCGTCCCAGCCTCGATGTCATTCCGCCCTCCTTCCTCTCTCTTTCCGCCCTCTCGCAGTCTATCTCACCTTGCAGCATGGAGAGAAAATCCTCAGCTCCGGCACGTCTCGGGACGATCTCCCGTGACGCCACCGCTCCTCCTTCAGCCCTGCCATTCGGGCACCGCGCTCTGTCGCCTGAGCAACACGTTCCTCCTCGGCCCTCGCTGCACAAGTCAGGGCATCTCAAATCTCCACTGTCGGTCAGAGTCGACCGTTCCACAATGTAAAAAGGGGGGGATAATGTGGGAGAATAAAAATCACACACCAAAGCATCAAAAGCTCATTTTTATTTGAAGCAAAAGGGACTACATCAAAGGCTGGGCACTAGGGGCCTCAACTTCCCTAACTCAGTTACATAAACACTCCACAACTCTCGGTCTTCCTCTATCTGTGCCATCACCTTCCGTGGGACGCTTGCCTTCCACGATGCTTTAATCACCTTCACCTCCTTTGTGTCACCTTCTGTGGCCAGCTCCCTTTCCCCGATCAAAGGAAGGTCGGAGTGTGTGGGAAAAGAATGGCGAGGGAGGCCAATCTGGAGGTGACACCAGTGCGCACTATAAAGTGTAAATTCGGCTGCACCAACAAGTCAGAGTTCCATAGCAGGAGACGATTTCACGAGAAGTTCGTGCGGTAGTAAACATGCTGGCACGTGAGTGAGCATGTCCCGTGCCATGGTGTTGAAGTGAGTACGCCAATCTCCACGTGACTTCAGCCGAGGAGCGCGATTCACCACGTTCCCACCAAAACCCAATGCATCGATCGTGTAATAAAGAGGGCTTTGTTGGAAGATTCTGGAAGTAGTTCGCGCCTCCTCACAGCGGTCGAATTTGAAGTGGAGATCAATCCAGAAGTTGAGAAGAAGCATGCACCCATAAGGGGGCCGGCCCATGCTGGAAGCCGTGAGACCGCTATAGAGATAGGCAAGGATAGCTGGCCCCACTCGTTTGCCATCCCATAACCCACAAATTGCGCTTAATTGATCTTCCTCCATGATGTTGTCAGTGCAAGGAAAGAGGAGAGCTCCGGTCAGGCAAATCATGAATCCTTTCATAATATCCTCCAAATGATCGTCACCTGTTGTTTCCCTCAGTGCTTTCATGACCCAGTCTGCAAGCTTTTAGAGGTTGATTCTCCTTTGGGTCTGGACGCCCTTAATAGCTCCTGCAGGCATGAAGCTTTCGAGAGCATCCTCAGAGGTTACCTTCTTTAGCATGGGCAGGATCTTTATCTTGCCAGCTTTCCTAAACTTCTTCAGACCGAGTAGGAGTTCCACCTCCTCAGGAAGAATGGTCGCCTCGAAGGTGGGAAAGATAAAGGTGTGAGTTTGAGGGTGTCAAACCTCCACCAGTGCACCCATGGCCGCCCAGTCCATGTAAACCTTGTCATAGTGCTTGGCGTGGATGACCAACCCTTGTAAGTGCCGTTTTGAGATAACGGCCCTCATGTCGATGGTGATGTTGGAGGTAAGCTTTGAAAGCCACGGTAGTCTGGAGAACCTCCCCTTGGATGGGTGGGTTGGCCATGGTTGCCAAAGGATGGGAATGGATCCCTAGGAATGGTTATGCAATGGCATCTTCTTTCTACTTTTTTTTTGTTTGTTTTATAAGCAAAATTTTTATGCAACCATTGCAAGCACCTAGACACGACTTAAAATGCGATGCAAAGTTGAAATGAGACTCGACTACAACCTAGACACAACCAAAACTCGGTACGTGGCGGAGGTTTGACCCGAGGGTCTCCTCGACGCGAGTGTGTGGCCTTCCCGATAGGCATAACCTAATGTTCGGGCGACACCTTTTGATATACCGAATAAAGGTATGCGATGCAAATCAAAACACACTCATTTTTTTTTGTTTTGAAAATAATGATGAACCTAACTGGACTTAGACCGTGCAAAACTTGTGCAATGACTACCCTAGACTCAACTCGCTCTGATACCAAACTGATGCGGGACGGACACGGGAGACCAATTCTATATGATGCGAACCTCGAACTCTAGATGGAGACGCGACCAGTAACACCCAAATTGGAGAGACTTCGGCCCGACACTATAAGTTCCTATGGGCTATGCGCCGCTAACGGAAACGCAAGCTCACTCGTCGTCCCAAGCGAGGGAAACGCGAATCGTGCGCGGTTGAGTAACCGGCTGAGTTAAGGGTAGTCGACTCACTTTCGTGCTCGGATCGAGTGACGGGATGGGTCACTCTCACACTCACAGTGGTGCATGGACTCACGAACTAGTTCCTATCGCACTCGGCAGCGGCCTAAGATCATATACTAAACTAGCAAGTGAATGCTAAGAATTTACAATCTTTACCTCCACGCTCTCGGCGTGGGGAAGTCAATCCTGGCCAATTTTGGACTCCCGGTTAACAAATTTTACAATAGTACAATAAATTTGACCCACTCCAGGCTGGGAGGTAATGGGTCACATGTGGGGCCCGGGAGTCACGACAATCGGGTTGACGGCCAGCATCTTGATGTCGCGTCGGTGGTGCCGAATCCACGATTTGGTGCTGTCAGGACGGTGCGATCCACGGGTCCGTGGGGCCCACAGACTGCTCCAACCTCCGACTCTAGTAGGGTGGGGCCCACTATGAGGGGGACCCCTGGTGGCACACCTCCCTGGAAGACGGTCAGCCGAAAATGCTGGTCGGAGACCGAACGGCTCCGATTCCCAAGTATTGGAGTGGTTGCTCACGGACTGGTTGTTGCTATTTTTTGGCACGCAATCCGGCGAGATCAATCACTGTGACCAATCCCAAGGTCAGATCGAAGCTCAGGAGGCACTGTTGGAAAGCTCTCTCGAAGTCCTTCAATCTAGGACTAGGGAGATGAACTGGATCTGCATGGATCTGGCCTTTGTTGATTTTTGAAGTTACTATTGGACAGTTCCCGAAATCTTAGAACAGTAGAGCCATTTCCTGAGAACTACCTTTGACCGCAGGGTAGGACTTGGATCTAGGTGTCGGCCTCTTCATTAAAGTTGTAGAGAGGAAATCAAGGAAAACAGAAATAATTTTTGTGGAAGGAATTATGGAGGTTTCGATTGTTTATGGGTTTTATACTGGATGGGGGCATCCCCCATACGAGGGAACACCCTTGATTAATTGTCGAAACTAGGGGCCCCACGGCCGAAAGAAATAATACTGACTGC
Source organism: Amorphophallus titanum (assembly GCA_024336825.1). NCBI lineage: Eukaryota > Viridiplantae > Streptophyta > Magnoliopsida > Alismatales > Araceae > Amorphophallus > Amorphophallus titanum. The sequence goes on along the minus strand of JANBPO010003548.1, from coordinate 8,652 downwards.
GAAGGAAAGAGGCAGGGATAAATCCCACAAAAGCATGTGCCGAGACATGGGCAACCAGACATGTCGGTCATTGATCGACCCTTTCATATTCGGACGGGAGTCCGTGGCGAGGGAGCGGTGAAAATCGAGATGAATCTGGCAAGTTATCTCCACGGGTCTTGCCGTCGCGTGCTATAATCTTGTGACTATGATTCTTAAGGAGAGTGTGAGCTACCTGAAAAGAATAAGAGATCTCGTTAAGATATTGTGTCATGCTATCTAAGAAAAATAAGAGTTATCTAAAAATCTCCAAATTTAGGCCGCACCTCCATAATCTTGGGGTGTATTTTGTTGGCGCCCCCAAGCCGGTCAATCATGATATTGTGGTGTAGTTGCTTGTTGCCCTCAGGTGTCCCAATAACATGCACCTTCATAAGTACCATAACTTTCTTCATTTTGTTGATTAGTAGTTTGTATTGTCCATAAAACTAGGCCGTCGCCTCCAAACTGTATAGGTAATGTGCATTTATCATTATTGTCATCGTCATCTATTCTATGAACACGCGGTGATTTAGGTTAAGAGCTCTCATCTTGATGTCCTGTGCTTATCTTTATGTTATATATTTGGTTTAGCTCTTTCTATGTTTATTTCTATTTTCCCTTGTCTTTAGATCTTAATGTAAGAGTAGACTCAGATATCATTGGTAGTTAGATATCAGACTCATCATGGTGTCTGCCAAGAATGGACACAGAATGATGATGTGGGATGTGAGGTTGGACATCATGATCAGTCGTTGGATCCTCCTAAAATTTCTTATCAAGTTCAATATCATCCAACTCTCCCATTACCTAAGCATGGTCCGAGGAGTTAAATAATAGTTCATCCAATTGATCTCTAGCCTCAACCTATGCACTCAATAAATGCTCCTCATCAAATAGATGATCCAAATCAATTTGTCATTCACTTCCTACAGCTTCTTCTTCTGCCCCCTCAGACTCTCGCACCTTCTTCTACAACAACTTTTGGGGTCTTTGTTGATTTTTCATTCTCAGTCTCATGTTGTAGTGACAAAATACTAATTTCTCTATGGCCAGGCAGGCTCAGACCGACTGCTCCATTGTAGCCTGTGACCTTATTTGTGTCTGTGAACGACAACACAGCTCGCGAGTTGTTGTGGCTGATGCGATCGTTGGTAGTGAGCTTTGCCGACCAACTGGTGGTGGGGTTGGGGACGACAAAGGAGGGAGTAGGCAGCTTGGAAGGGGGGATCTCTCTCACGGGCTGTCACATAGTGCACCTTGTGAGAGGGATCCTAATGCCCTTATCAGGCGGTCTCGATAGGTGAACTAGACGTACGGGTTGATATGTCCTAATTTAATTAGTTTTATTTATTTTAATTTTTTAAATTGTACCGACTGGTACCGTGACCGACCAAAGTCGGTTCCGTACATGTCGTATCCATACCGGGCGATACTTAATACCATTCCGTGCAGTGCATATGGATGGTTTTGCACTCTGTGATGCAACAAGTAGAATTTAGGTTGAATGGCCCAATGTAAGATCTTAGCTCTTCTTGGAGGTGACACCTTTTAGCTTACTTAATAAAAGAAAATACATCAAAACATTCATGACTTCTTTTATTTTTCCACCACCAATTTTGCCCATTTATATTAAAATAAATCATTTACCGCTCAGCCCCTCACCTCAAAAATCAGAAAAAAAAAAGGGGTACTTTTCTCCGCGTGCCCCCAATTTCCTCACTATTCACACCCTTGTGTGGCCCAACTTAACCCACGCTGTACCGGCGGGAGACCAGAAACGTTTCCCTCATCCACTGCCCACTGCAGCGGCGAGGCCACTCGCCCCATCCACTGGATAAGAGAACCCCTCGCCCCCTCCTCACGCTGCCCAAACCCTCTTCTCCTCCTCCGCTCCTTCCCCACTCTCCATTGCTCTCCTCTGCTCCCACCAACCCCTTTTCCTCCATCTCCACAGCCCCAATGGCCTCCGTCGGGGCCGCCATGTCGGCTTCCAAGCCCTTCTTCCCCTCCTCTTCCACCCCCGCCGGCAGCACCCCGACCACAGCCGCCAGAAATGGCCTTGCTTTGCGAAGCTTATCCGCTTCCTCCGCCTCCTTCCTGGGCTTCTCCGCCTCCTGCGAGGGAAGGGGAATCGTGGGTCGGTGGGGATGCGCCCCCCAGCTCACCTCCCGGCGCCGCGGCGGCGCCCTGGTGGTGCGCGCCGCCAGGGGCAAATTCGAGCGGAAGAAGCCCCACGTGAACATCGGCACCATCGGGCACGTCGACCACGGGAAGACGACGTTGACGGCGGCGCTCACCATGGCACTGGCCGCCGTCGGGGGCAGCGCCCCTAAGAAGTACGACGAGATCGACGCCGCCCCGGAGGAGCGCGCCCGCGGCATCACCATCAACACTGCCACCGTCGAGTATGAGACCGAGAACCGCCACTACGCCCACGTCGACTGCCCCGGCCACGCCGACTACGTCAAGAACATGATCACCGGCGCCGCCCAGATGGACGGCGCCATCCTCGTCGTCTCCGGCGCCGACGGCCCAATGCCCCAGACCAAGGAGCACATCCTCCTGGCCAAGCAGGTGGGCGTCCCCAACATGGTCGTCTTCCTCAACAAGCAGGACCAGGTCGACGACGAGGAGCTGTTGCAGCTGGTCGAGCTCGAAGTCCGTGAGCTGCTGTCCTCCTACGAGTTCCCCGGCGACGACGTGCCCATCATCTCCGGCTCCGCCCTCCTTGCCCTCGAGGCCCTCATGGCCAACCCGGGCATCAAGCGCGGCGAGAACCAGTGGGTGGACAAGATCTTCGAGCTCATGGACTCCGTCGACAGCTACATCCCCATCCCCCAGCGCCAGACCGACCTCCCCTTCCTCCTCGCCGTTGAAGACGTCTTCTCCATCACCGGGCGTGGCACCGTGGCCACCGGGCGTGTGGAGAGGGGCAAGATTAAGGTGACTGACACCGTCGAAATCGTCGGCCTCCGGGAGACCCGCAACACCACCGTCACCGGTGTGGAGATGTTCCAGAAGATCCTCGACGAGGCTATCGCCGGCGACAACGTCGGCATTCTGCTCAGAGGCATCCAGAAAGCCGACATCCAGCGAGGGATGGTCCTGGCCAAGCCAGGGACCATCACCCCGCACACCAAGTTCACCGCCATCGTCTATGTGCTCAAGAAGGAGGAAGGCGGCCGGCACTCCCCGTTCGTCGTGGGCTACCGGCCGCAGTTCTACATGAGGACCACCGACGTCACGGGGAAGGTCACCGGCATCATGAACGATAAGGACGAGGAGATGAAGATGGTGCTCCCCGGCGACCGTGTCAAGATGGTCGTCGAGCTTATCGTCCCTGTTGCCTGTGAACAAGGAATGCGGTTTGCCATCAGGGAAGGCGGCAAGACCGTTGGCGCCGGCGTCATCCAGACCATCATCGAGTGATGATATGTGATTAACATTTTGTCTGGTGAGGAAGAGAACTTGAGAAGGAAAAAAAGTTGCATTTTTTATGCTTTGATGTACTGCCTTCTGAGCAAATGGTTAAATTTCCTGAGGTTAGCTTTGCAGCAACTTGTAGGTTTTGTCAATGTCATATATTTTTCCATCTTGGTGTTCTTTTAGACTTAATGTAGTGAAATGATTGATCTCTTTGGTCTGTGCATAAGCTTAATCAAGAAACCTTAAGGATTGTAGTGTAATTGTGCCTTTTTCTTAATGTTGTTTTATGGATGCTTCCACTGTATTGCTAAAAGATTATGTTTCTCTTTTTGATTGGCATACATATACTTTGCTTTTAATAACCATCATGAATCTATGTGATGATTTGGGCTTCTGCTTCTAATTTGTATTGTTTTGTTTGAAGTTTGCCATTTAGCAGCATCGGCAGGGCCTTGGGCAGGGTTCTTTTTAAAAGAAAAAAAGAAAAGAAGAAAGAAAAAGAATAAAAGAAAAGAAAAGAAAAAGGTCAAGAGAGGGGGGGGAAGGGAAGCTCGTGTCATGTTTTTCAAAAGGCCACCTCGTGCTGTTTTTCAATGGCCAGCTCGTGTTGTTTACCAATTCCTGCACGAGGTAAAGACACAAGCTCGTGTCATTTCACCAATTTCAACACGAAGCAATGGCATGCTCGTGTCATGTTTGCAAAATCCCAAGCCCGTGTTGTGTTTCAAATGGCAGGCTCGTGTTGTATTTCAAGGCTGAAGTTCGTGTCATTTTACCAATTTCAACACGAAGCAATGCTGCCCGTGTCATCTTCTTCAAAGCCAAGCTCGTGCCTTTTTTTAAACAGCAGCTCGTGCCGTTTTGAAACAAAAAGGCTGCTCACAAAATGCAAGCTCGTGTTGTTCACAAAATGCTGCTCGTGTCGTTTTTAAAGAAGCTGCTCGTGTCGTTTTAACCTGGCCATGCTCGTGTCGTTTTAACCAAATGGCAGCTCGTGTCGTGTTTGATAAAAGCCCATGCTCGTGTTGTTTTAACCATAGCATGCTCGTGTTATTCTTTATCAAAATCCCAGCCTCAGCTCGTGTCGTTCTGACAATTCCTGCACGAGCTCACTATTTTCAACACGAAGCATCTTTTATTCCTGCACGAGGTACTTTTCTGCACGAGCTGCGTTTCCACAACCTCGTGTTGTTCTACGGTTTACAACACGAGCATACACCTTTTCTACACGAAGTGAAGAGAACCTCGTGCTGTTTCTTGCTCTTCTACACGAACCCCACTCCCTGCTATTTCAACAAGAAGTCAACCTCGTGTCATAGCAGCGTTTGCAACACGAACCTCCTGTTGATTTTAACGTTTCAAAAACCCTTTTTTGACACGAGCTCCTCACCATTTCTTGCTTTTCAACACGAAGCAGCTTCGTGTTATTATCTCCTTTTCAACACGGGCTACACTGCGTTTCAACATGAAGGGCACCAGTATGTTAATTAACGCCCTTGTCAACGGCGTGTTCAAGATAAGTAACGCCTTTTCTCAAGGCGTGTTTTTAATAAGAGGTTGTCCATTTAATAATTAACGCCTTTGTCAACGGCGTGTTCAAATCCAAGAGGTAACGCCTTTGCTCAAGGCGTGTTTTAAGAAATGCCAACTATGGAGGTCGTCAATTCAATAAGGGACGCCCTGTTCGAAGGCGTGTTTTGATTCCAGAGTCCTAAGTTTTTCTGCCTTTCCTCGGAGGATTATTGCCCCATTTGGACTCTTGGTTGTTTTGATCCTCTCCCGAAGATAACTATTTCCCTAGTTATTCTATCTTTCCTTGGTTTGTACGTCTTTCCCCAGGAAGAGTCCTTCCTGATTTTAACTCTTCAGTTACATTACGGGAAGGACTCTAATGGGGTAAGGTCTCTTGTTACGGAAGGTTTGGGTCTCTTTTGTCTATAAATATCACCCTATGGCCTTCGGTTTAAAGGGGGGGTCCTAATAATAATTGCCTGGGAAAGTGCTGCCGTGCTGTTCTTCGTCCTGTTACTTCTTCCTGCTGTTCTTCAGTTCGGCGTCATCCCGCGCGCGGCGAAGACCGGGCGCATGGTCGACGCGCGCCTGCACGCCGACAGCTACGCCGAGGGCGCGCGTAACTTCGACGCCGTCCAGCAGGCGTCGGCGGGCGACGCGGGCGTGAAGTTCGTCGTGATCGACGCGACCGGCGAGAAGCCCGCGCAGATCGATCACCTGCCGGACAGCGCGCTGAACCTCGACGCCGAGAAGGTGCACGAGCGCAACGTCGCGTTCCTCGAGACCAAGCAGGGCGAGCTGCCCGAGCACGTGGTCCAGGGCGGCAACGCGATCGGCGCGCAGATCTGGGGCGCGGCCGATCCGACCGCCGTCACCAAGCGCCACGAGGAGGACGCCGCGTGGGCGGAGCACGACCGCCAGCGCGACGACCAGCGCAAGGTCGAGGAGGCGAAGGCGTACGAGCAGCGCGAGCGCCAGCTCGAGGCCGAGCGCCAGCAGGGCATGAACGAGGCGTGGGCGCAGCACGACGCGAAGGCCGCCGAGCCGCACGGCCCGGTGATGCACGACCCGGGCGTGACCACGAAGGTGGACACGTCGGCGAGCGTGACGTCGGCGAACACGACGGCGGCGCCCAGCGCCGAGCGCAAGCAGGTGCCGTTCTCCGCCGACGAGCAGACGCTGGTCGAGCAGACGGCCTCGGCGCAGTTCGAGGCGTACCAGCAGATGAAGGAGAACCACGTCGCCGACGCGGATCAGCGCGCGTTGACGCCGACGACGGATCCCGCCGAGGCGAAGCGGATGATCGAGACGCTGATGGGCAAGGACGTCGTCGAGGGGCATCGCGTCCCCGACTGGTTCCAGTACCGCCAGGCGAGCGGCGAGCTGTACCGCGCCGACAATCGTCCGATCGAGCAGGTGTTCGCCGAGGGCTTCCAGGCGCGCGGCACGCACAACTCGATCGGCCTGCACGTCGCCGGCGTCCCCGGCCAGTACGTGTCGTTCACCAAGCGCATGCAGATGGCGCGCGACTGGCACGAGATGAGCGCGCTGCAGCGGCCCGACGGGACGCGCGGCACGGGCAACGGCGGCGTGTTCGTCGTCCGCGGGCACGGCGTCGACGTCGACTACGGCGTCAGCGGCGCGAACACGCCCGAGGCGCACCGCGCGTACTTGTGGGAGAGTGAGGTCGCGATCGCCGGCGGCGTGGCGCCGCAGGACATCCTCGGCGCGTACATCGTCGACGAGGACAGCCCGACCGGCTACCGGTTCGTGCGCAACCACGCGGCGGGCCCGAGCCCCGACGCGTCGACGACCTCGACGCTGGCGCCGGAGGGCAACTTCCCGTCGGCGAACGTCGATCAGGCGGCCGGCGGCGAGGCGATGCGCGGCGACATCGCGCTGACGCGCGGTGACTACGACGCGGCCGAGGCGCACTTCAAGAAGGTGCTCGAGACCGAGCCCAACAACACGCGTGCGGTGTGGGGCCTCGAGCGCATCAACGCGGAGCGCGAGCACCGCCCGCTGCGGCCCGAGCTGTTCTACGAGGCGGGCACCAAGATGTCTGCCCAGGTGATGTCGCCCAAGCCGGCGGCGCCGGCGGGGCAGCCGACGACCGGGAGATGATATTTATTGGGACCCGGGTGTGTTTGCAGGTAAGATCCGGATCGATAAGCAGAAATTCTCGCGGAGCGAGATCAAAGGCTATTTTAAGAACGGCAGCTATTACGGCATGTTCAAGAACAGATATGGCCGGCGGATCATTCATGGAAAGATCAACGTGTATGTTGATTTTGCTATGGTGTCCGGTGTCACGAGCAGCGGCGGCTATTTAGATGCCTATTTCTACGCGCAACTCGGCGATGACGGTCCCATGACCATGCTGAGCAGTACAGGACGCATCAGGAAGATACTGGAAGCCTGCCCCCTGTCCGTAGAGTTGCTGAACAAGGGTAGGGGGAAAATGAATAAGGACCCGAATTTCCTCAATCATCTTTTCGACGTGTACAACGAAGGGTGCGAGGAATAAGCGTGATTCATTGGTTATTGCAGAGTTCCCGCCGGGACAGTACGGCGGTCATCGTCGTCGGCGACCATGGTTTCAGCGATATCCGCGAAGCCTTTCGCCCCAACATGCTCATCCGGGGTATCGACGCCAAATTCATCGCGGCGGGCGGCTCGGCCTTTCTTTATCCTACACCCATCGTGGACGCCTGGCCGCCCGATGACAGCAACCGCCTCGACAAACACCGGCAAGAACGGCTGCAGGAGATGGCGGAACAGGTCAGTGCCGCTTTGAATAAGTTGCCGGAAGACAAACGCAAGCTGTTCCGCATCCTCGATCGCCGGGAGCTCGATGCGATGGGAGCCGACAGCGCCGCGATCCTGGCCCTGGCCGCCGCGCTCCCGGCCCTGGCCCAGCAGGCTGCGGGGCCGACCGCCGACGACATCCACGAGATGGAGCGCAACGGAAACCAGTCCTTCGGAGACTATTACCGCATCGCCGACGAGATGGGCGCCGATGCGCCCGTCGTCGAAGTTCGCAGCGAAGTGATCGATGGCAGTTTCATCATCGAGATTGCTGACAACGGCCCGGGGATCGGGGCGCAGGAGGCCGAAGCCATCTTCGATATGTTCACCCGCGGCGAGCGCGGCCACGCGGACGCGACGCCGGGGGCTGGACTCGGACTCGCGATTTCGCGCAAGATCATCGCACGGATGAGCGGCGCGCTCGAACTGGTGCCGTTGGTGCTGGTGCAGAATCTCGCCCGCGCCCTCACCGCGCTTAATGAACGCGGCTTTCAAACGGTCGGTCTCGACAGCGCCGGCAGCGAGAATCTCGCCTGTCTGCCGGATCGTTTCGCTCGAGAGCCGCTCGCCGACGAGGCTGTGGACGAGGATGAGACCGATCGACCGCACGGCCACCTCGATGCCCGACGCCCAGCCGACGCCGCCAAAAGGCGGATTGGCCGCGTGCCAGCTGGCGATCGCCGCCTCGATGGCCTTGAGCGCCGCGCTGTCATCGTCGAGGACCACGTGGGCGGCGAGCGGCACGAGGAACTGCAGCCGGTTGGCCTCCCAGACGTATTTTACGTCGCCACGCTGCCGCTCCGCGCGGAAATCGATGTCGAAGGCGTAGGTCGCCGCGTCCGGCCAATCGCCGCCGCTCGCCGGATCGAGCCGCCAGAACCCGGC